>VOPJ01007708.1:0-10820 GCA_014673585.1 Semibalanus balanoides
AACACTACAAGTAGTAATCTGATTATTGAATCATCTGCTCCAATAATTGACGCGGAACGCTGGATGACAGCAATACTAACGAAGTGACAGGAGCTCCTCCAAAATTGTCACTCACCTGGTGGCGTCTGGTTAATCCTACGGAGTAATAACAGGGAGGCAGGGATGCAGACGGCTCAGACGGCTTGCCCCCTTCCCCTCCAGCAAAATAATAACCTGATGTGCTGTATTAGATTATCCTCAAAGCCATGTTAGAAATATACCGTACCTCTCTCTCTTACCTACCTGGGTCACCATATGACATTGAACTGTGGTCAACTTTTGAAATTGATCTTATTAGGTCATCAAGTACATATTTCAAAGTGCCTCGACAAGATTAACATGATGGTGTTAAAATAATTGCTCTATAATTTTTAAATAAAAAGATATTCAGAAAAGCAAATTGTACCAAAAACTGCATTTTTGACCTTCGATGAACTCTGGAGCCTAAACTATTGATATGAGCTCAATTTGGTAGAATAGCAGTTTCCATATACCTATTTATTATTTGTTGGCAACAATATTGTGATTTCCCTCCTCTTGTACCACTGTGGTGGACAACATGTCGGTGAATTAAAGTCTATGCTTCTATGGCATCTGCGGCACTTTAAATGATAGAAATGGCACGACTAATATTGCAAATACCTAACACGCATCCGCTGGGGTCTCCAGCCGAATCCATTCCGCTGGAGAGCAAATTGGGGGGAGTGGGGCAGATTCTGCCCCCCTCGTTTATCTTCTGAACCAATAACCGCAGTGAGACGCGCAAGGCGGCAATCGAAAACTCTGAATGAGAACACATCCATTTTTCGATATTTTCGAAATAAGGTCACATGTCAGGTCACTGTCAGGTCAAATGTAAAAAAATCAGATAATTATTTTTAGTTTGTGAGTCATATTGTCCATCCAAGCTCTTTTCGCAGCACTATTTTATCGCGCAAATTTATCACAATGATAAAATGCATCTTCTGCATTAAGCAAAAGTGAAATTGAAAGCAAATTTTAAGGCTAGGATCAGATCACAAAAGAACACTGCTGGCCTGAGGTCTACGGAAGTCCATGCAACACATGTGTTATGGGTTGTTTTACACGTATAATTCGGTAGTAGGGACCATTTTTACAACCTGATACCATAAAAGGTCAAGGTCAGGTCATATCAGGTCACATTGTGAAATTGAATAATATATGGATATAACAATGCATGTGCATAATCCAGTTTTGTCTCAGAAATACACCTGGTGGCATTTGTTTGTCTATATATGGTCAATAAAAACCAAAAAAGTAATTAAATAATCGTTATAAGTTACTTATACTTGGGAAGCCATAAGTCAGTCAAATGTTAAATATGTTGCTTTTAAAATTTGGGTATCTTCCATATTAAGTTCACTCACATTTATTTCGGTTTTTGTAATATCGTCAAAAATTTCGTTTTTTTGCGAAATTTTCTGAAATTTATAATTTGTATTTGTAGGGGTCAAAAAATGAAAATGTTTATTTCCGAGGGAGCCATTTTATAGCTAATACTATTTCCTTTCCTTTTATGTTTTTTTTGCTAATCGCTTTTGAGTTCTTTTTTCTAAGATTTTCAAACAATTATAGTTTTACCACCCAAAATGGCATGATATGACGCCATTAAAATTTAATTATCTCCAAAATGCTTTAAATTCAAAATTTTAAAAATATGCTGATGCATTCCAAGTGTGGAAATGCATCAACATACAATTTGCTGTGCCAATGGTAATGCATGACATAATTCCACACGGGGCGGGAAAAAAATGTGAACCGAGCTCCGAGCTGAATATTCCGCCGAAACGAGGTCGATTGGTGGAAATTTCAATGCTTGGACCGAGTTCCAAACTAATTATCCGGTTTCAAGGTGGTATGAAATTTACCATATGCCGCCGAGCAGGATGTTTCGCTCTTCATACGATTTCCAGGAGATTTGGAAAACATTTCGGCACGGGACAAAAATGTTTTCCCAGATCAAGAAACATTGATCTGTAATGTTATACCACCCACACGTGCTAACATTTAAGAGATGTCTCAGCATATGGTAAAAATGAATATATTTTTAAGCAATTGAAGCCAGGGGTGAAGAATCCACCCCGGCAGCCCCGGCCGTGACCTTTTATCTTTAAAGTTGCCCTGGCGGGGCCGGGGCATCTTTTTATACTTTTTGTTTTGTTTGCAAGCCTTTAGATTTTATGGAAAAATACATAATTGTAAAAGATAACTAAGGCATCAACAGTAAACCCGATCGGACTATCTGTGCAAAAAATACCCAACCATCAAATCTTGGTTGGGAAGATTGGACAGCCTGAAAGAGCTATGTAAATTCCCACACTTCTCCAACCGGTTGGAACACATCTTGAGCGTTTCCCAGCATTTCCGGATGTTCAGAATAGCGTGGTATTGGGTAAGTTGCGATTGGGTCCCAAACCTGTCTGAATCCTCACAGTCAGTATGATTGCGAAATCATGCACGAAATCCCAAATGGACGGCTGTGGGATTTCCAATTGTTTTTCGCAATCGCCAGTGTTGGGAGCTTGCGCGTGGGAAAACCGTTAGAGAACCAGACTCCACGATTGCGGCTTGTATAGCCTAGGGGACGACGCACTCGCGTATTTACGTAAGGCCTTCATATGGACTTGACCAAAATAACGTGGTCCTGACTTAAGTCCTGTCAAAACATAAATTCTGAAATCCGTAATATGTTTCAAAGGGGCCGAGGGGGATGCACTGAAAGTAGGAGCCTTTCTTCAGTCCTGTCCCTCGGCAATGCGCAATTATTCCCCCAAGTTTTGCCATGATGAGGCCCTGGTGGGTCGTAGCGATCCTGGGGGCATTGTAGTGACATTATGTAATTGCATAAGACCGTTGCGTTTGTATACGTTTATGATTATGTATCGCTTAAAGGAGTGTGGCCTTACTCACATTTGGTCTATGTGGAGTTGTTGACACTAGCTGATGAACATTATTTTCGGAATATTAACCATCGTACTTCATTCCCCAGAAATCACTTTAGCTTTGCTGCATATTCCAAAGTCGCCAATCACATACTGCAGTAGAATAATTTATCAATAGTCGCCAGAGAGCTTTCCACTAGAAGCATTGCTCTAAATGAACACGCTAGCGATATATTTTAGCTCTGGCCAGTGCGCCATATAGGGTAAACACTCTTCGTACTCTGCTTTATAGTGACGTATTCGTTGATGAGTTTTGAAACCAAAACAAAGCAAAACAGAAATAAGTAAAAATTCAACTAAAGGGCTTCAGACGTGAATTTATATCGTAACCAATAATCAAGCAATGCTTCTTACCGGAATAAAAAATATGTTATGACATTTCAAAAGAGGCAGGCACCAACTCCCTTTAAGACCGCTTACACTGTGCGTGGCGACACACACAATGCGGCCTCTGCCGAAGGCAGCAGTGCCTTGGTTCCAACGCCAGATGGCGTTCAGCAGTGCCAGCCACGCGCGCGTCATGTCTTTTGTATTCACGGACGTAAATTCGCTTCTATCGTGTCTCGCGACCATTATCATTTTTTTCTACGCACCGACGCTGCTATGTGTCGCTCCTCATTGTCATTTACTTGCTCATAAACTCTCGACTTAATCACTCTTTGTTCGTATCTAACTACCTTCGTTTTGTGCGTTCATTTATGTTATGTGTGCTTTGATTTCAAATTTAGGATTCCACATCCAACCTTTAATCCTCCGACTGCCGATCCGTCTATCCCTGTCACGCGACGTTTACCCGGGTTTGGTGGCGCTGGCCACCGGCAAGTGACGCCCTAGAGCCGTCCCCCGGAAGTGGTTGCCGTCGTTCATGAGCGTGGGCCCTCCTCGCCAGCTTCACGGCCTGCGGGGATAGGGCCTGTTCATTGGGGGCGGCTGGCCCGAGTCAGCGGTTCATTTGACCCACTGTTACCCCTTCTCCTTTCATTCCATGCTGCGGCCAATTGGTCCGATGGGCCGAGCGTCTCATCCTAAACCAAACCAAATATACGATCCATCCAACCTTTTTAATCCCTCACCGGCTGCCGGTTCCCTATATATCTTTGTACGTCGACGTTTACCAGGTCTGGTGGCGCTGGCCCAACGGAGGCGAGTGACGCCCCTTGAGTCTCCCCGGGAGTGGTGGCGCGTTACTGGCGTGGGCCCTCCTCGCAGCTTTGTCCTGCGGGGAAGGGCCTGTTCATGGGGTGGCTGCCCGATCAGCGGTTCATGTTGACCCATTTTACCCCTTCTCCTTCATCCCATGGCTGCGCAATGGTTCGACTGGACCGAAGCGGTCCCTCCCTAACACCAAACCAAACCAATATACGATCACCCAGATCCAAATTAGTTTTCCCGACTGCCGGTCATTGACCGATGGTGGCTGCTGGCCACCGAGCATGTGGCGGCCTTAAACCGTCCTCGGGAGCGGTGGCCGTAGCCATGGCGTGGGTCATCCTCGCAGCTTCGTCCTGCGGCCTGTCTATGGAGCGGTTGCCCGGTCAACGTTCCATTTTGACCCAGTTCACACCTTCTCCTTCATTTCATGACTGCGTTATGGTTCAAACGGGCCGAGGCAGTCTTTAAAAAAACGATCTCTTAACTTATAATAACTATGGCAGTTCCCGGCTACTGAACTCTAGTGACGTTAGGTCACGTCGTTTGATGAAATATCCGTGCCTATCGCACCAATGCCAATGACGATTTATTCCCGGACCGGCCAGGTTTGGATACCCCGATTGGGATGGCACGTTTTCAATGTATATTTGCCATTCGTGGCTCGGCAAACGTGCGGGACTTCCCAAGCGGCCGTACGGGCAAAGTCGGGAATTCCAGCACCGCTTTCAGCCCGTACGAGTGTTCATTTCCCGAACCGATTCCCGACCGGGTTGGCTTGAGTGGAAGTTCCGAAACTCGTTTTGGATCGGACCGGGATTGCTGGTTGGGTATGGGTAAAATAAAACATTTTGAATTTTCACTTTAAATCACATGCGGATTTATATGACATATTCCAATTCCCAGACACAGTTTTAAGCAGTGCTCTTTTGTATCAATGTCATTTAGTATTTATCGCGTCTTGACAGCCTTCTTTCTCATTTTGCTTATGTGCGCAAATTCCGTCACATATTTTCTTGTCCCGCAGTTCTTTGTTGGACGTTTCTTCGTCCGCTGATTTTCGTCCTGCATAATTTCGTGGCGTATTTCTTCGTCTCGCATTTATTCGTTTCTGCCAATTTTCGTCCTGCATTTAATCGGATCCGCAAAACTTCGTCCTCGGAAATATTCGTTTCGTAAATCTTCTTCAGCGCTAATCGTCGTCTCGCATTTCTTCGTTCGCACATCTTTCGTCTCGCATTTCTTCAGTTCAAAATATTCGTCTGCGCTAATTCTTCCGCTACGCCTAATTCTTCGTCCCCAAATATCGTATGCGCAGTTATTTCGTTTACGCAATTTTTCGTTCGAAAAATCTTTGTCCATTTCTTCGCTACAAAAAATGTTCGCGTCTACGCCAATTCTATTCGGTCTCAAATCATTGTATTGCCTTGTTCTGTCTGCTTAAATATTCTCGCATTCTATAATCGCAATTCTACTATAAATATAGAACATGGGTCGTAGGGAAACCAAAGGGACAAAAAATTCTTCGTTCGTCTGTTGTTTATTTTCATGTTGCGCACTGAGCTTGGCTGACTTTCACTTTACGAATTCCGCATAAGAACAGTTTGACTGCAAACGATTCGCGGACAGATAATCTTGGACGGCAATATTTGAGAACTTGAAGGCAACGTGAGACAAAGTTTGCACCATTTTTTACACAAAATGTCATTGCGAAAATTTATAATTTGCTGAAATCAAGAATTGGGAGCCGAAATTGCGGGACGACAATTTCCAGACGAAAAATACAAAGACCGATGATTGCGGACGAAAAATGTTGCGCGACCGCCTACGATTGTTTGAGGATTCAACAATAAAGTGCCGCAAAATTTGCCGGAAGAGGAAATCAAGGACGATGTTTTGCGGACGAAGACATGCGAGACGAAAATTGTCTGGACGAAAAGTTGGGGACGAATAATTTGTGGACGAAGAAATGCGCGAAGAAGAAATGCGTGAACGAAAATATTCCAGATACCTTTGCGCATCATGCTGTCATATATCAAATTACTGGTAATCTTTTATCGAGTAAATAGCCGTAATTTTTATTCTCCTTGACTTAACCAAAATATTTTTGTCTTTATAACATTTATTCAACGTTTTTATCGTCATGTACCGTAAACGAACATTATTGACACAAACGGCTCTTACAGTCCCTTGGGGAAGGGGCCACGGGAACATGCGCCTCTCCTTGAGCAAACCAATTCTACACTATACAAAATGGGATTCTACTGACGATCTGGCCCTACCTCCCCCCACCCCGGTCAACAACATTTGGCCTAGGTGCGAAATTTGGACACTACTACAGACCTCGGGCTTTGGCCGGGGCAATTTTGAAAGCAATTATCCAGTCTCCACTCATGATTGATACTCTTTCTGATGGTGCCAGCCGTCTGTATTTCCTCTCCCTTTTTGTATTTGTTGTTTATTTCACCCAAAAGCTGTAAAATGAAAGGGAAAGTCACCCTATCATAGCGAAAAACAGTAGATTGCGTGGCTATTTTTGGCTAATTCCGCTAAAAATGGTACTTGCTAAAATCGCATCGCCGATTTCGTCCCCTGCCCCCCCCATATATCAAACACGTGGCGGAGCCCCTATGAGTCACTCATGCTAAGAAGCCATATGTCAGTATTGGTAGTGATATATTTTGACATTTTATATTTAAATTGCTCATACGTGGTTCTCAAGTATGTATTCCTTTGTATCATTCAGCACTTTTGATTTTGTGCTTCTGTTTTTGGGGGTTAGAAAACAAAACTATAATAATTACGATACAGCCATTTTGAAGGACTTGACATTTTCTATCTGTGATGTTTTCGAATGCATTTTGCTCAAAATATTAGTATTCGTTCAACTGTGTTTGTTTTATTTGCAAATCGTGGTGTTGGTGACTTAAATATATTTGTTTTTACCCAAACAGTTTGTTTTGCCAAAATAGTTTTTTTTTTGCCAGGAAGACGTATAATTGTATAGAAGAAGATACCAAAAAATGTCATGTTTCATTAACTCTATTGGTTCTTAACCTACTGCGAAAAGGTCCTCAGCGGGGGCGGGGATTTTATCTCTCCAATTCAATGGTGAATGTTAAAAAAAAAACATCACTCTCACCACAGATGACCTACGATGTAAAAATGTCAGACCTACACTCTGTAGTACCGCAATGCACATCGCATGCTAATCAAATCATGTGTTCGGCTGCCAGTCATATTTGCGATCAAAACGTTGACGGAGGACGAGTCCGGTCTTACATCGGGTTCATCCTTTCCAGACGTAGAATGTTTCTGGCGGCCTACTTGTCCGCCCAGCAAAGTACAAAGCCGTATACGTATGTACATACATGCATTCATTCCCCACGTCACAGTTTGACGTCAAACTATCACCTTTACAGTGACTGTGACGCTGGCTTGGCAATGTAACCATGCCAGCAGGAGCAATTTCACCACATGACCCCGTCGCCAACCTCAGGGTCTCGTGCGCACGCTCATTTGTATTCGCTCTGAATGTCGCTAACATGTCGGAAATCGACATTTACGTGGTCACTCGGCACATTATGGTACATTTGGCCCCGAGCCCGCGGGGCATTGCGGCACCAGTATTCCTTATTACCTAATGCATCTGTTATGTATAATTAAGACTGCACCAGAAATGAGGCCGACACGAAATATGAGCGTTAAGTTTCCGGTGCTTGATTAAGCCTGGGTCGTAAGGCTTATGCGTTTCTGCCGTCTGACCCTCAGCATGGTGACCTTCATTGCTGTAGACTGTAGAGTGACAATAGTTGAACACGAGTCCTTGCGTGTGGCATGGCACGTGATAAACATGGCGACGGTATACCAACTACAACAAACACTAGAAGCGTATACATGCGTATGCTAAAGCGTATGCCTTGCGCTAAAGCATTCCCATGACACCATACTGGTACAGGGTAGCGTTCTGGAGGTCCATCTGTCAGAAGACGTTCTTGAAGAGCTCCGCCAGCTGCTCTTGACAATGCCCTTATGATACTGGAGTTGTTGAATTGCAATGGTATATTTGGATATTTACGCTATTTTCTGACTGTCAGGACCGTGTCGGTGTCTTTCACGGCCTGCAGTCACACTAATTACGAGTGTCGTTACTCGTTCTCTGTCCGACTTATATTCAACTAAAATATAACTTCTATATCAGTCTGTTATTTACGTAGCACGGGTACATCTGGAACTTACGACGCACCAGGCCTCATCTCACCCCGAGCTGGCGAATCTGGTACTGTATCAGCGCTGTCGCTGCCGGCCGGTCGGAGAGAGGCGGTGAGCAGCCGGACTCGGCCACGTGATACGCGACATCCCCTCCCCCTGGCTGTCATCTCCGGGTGACAGGAGACTGGACAGGTCAGCGCGTCACATGGGGACAACAGACCTGACCTCAGACAGACCAAGCGGAAGCAGATCTGCTGTCGTCATGATATCAGGGAGACCTGGCAGACGCACCAAGGTGGCACGGGGCCATCCCCCGCCCCTAGCGAAATAAACCCACACATATAGATGAGATTCTCTGAAAAATGAGACCCTTACCCCCAGTCAGCAGGCATATGCTGAGAGCAAAAATGTGGAAATTTTCGCCGACTCCCCCCCCCCTCTGAGATAAATTCTGGCTACGTGCCTGCCGTAAGGGAAATGTGAGAATGTCTCGTGACCCAGTCACTTCTATTGTTCTGGACAGTAACATCTCGTCCTCTGATCTCTCCTCTCAGCATCCACCTCCTGCCCTGTGACCATAAACCACACGACCTGGTACGAGGGTGTGTCCTGTGTGTGCAAATGTAGCGCAACGTGTGGGTTGAGAAATTCGCCACCAGAGTCAGCATCAGTCGCTGGAACAAAGTGGCCCGAGGTTGGGACCAGCCCCCATCAAGTGTGTTGACATTCCTAAGTACTACGTCACCGAAGTCCCGGCCGTCGCCTTCAACATAAGACACGGAATGGCGTTATCACCCCTGAAGCCCCCCTAATGGGAAAATGTTGGTTGCCTTACCTTTTTGGATTCGTGGAGATGTTGCAGGTTCCAGAAAACGTGTCAGTTTGGTCATATAGTCTCATTCAAAAATCCTCATTCCTTCAACATTAGTGCGCTTTTGGCTTTATATAGTGCACCCATAGGCTTCAGTATCGGTGTCGTCATGATCTGCCTATCCTGATGTTCTAGTAACCTTGGCTGAGACCACTAATGAGATCACAGAGACTCCTGAGTCCTGTCCGCCCCCGCCCAGAGTTGTCTGACAGAGACTCCTGAGTCCTGTCCGCCCCCGCCCAGAGCTGTCTGACAGAGACTCCTGAGTCCTGTCCGCCCCCGCCCAGAGCTGTCTAGTTACCCAGGCTCAGGGCGGCGTGTGACAGACAGAGTCGAGTCTTCGGCTCGAGTCGAGATTGACAGGTGACTGGTGAGGTAACATCCAGACTTGTAATTGACTCAGAGTTGAGTCATGAATCGACTCATGAGTCAGACATTGTGGGATGAGTCATGAGTTGTGTCGATTTTTTTGTATTCTGTTTTTTTTTTCTTCAGACATTTTGGGATGAGTCGATTGCAAATTTTGTGAAAATAATTGTCTGCTTAATCTGAATAGGCCTGACAGGGCCTATTCAGATTAAGCCTCAATATGAATGAATTTTAGAAGTCTGGCTGGTCTGGGCTTATATGCTCATGCTGCTTCGCTGGCTAGTTTGGGCACTCATGCAAATCTATGGAAACGGCTTAAATGACGTCACATGGTAAAATGACTATCACTATCGAATCACACGTGTACAATAGCTCATAAATCATGTGTGGCATGGCTTTTGTAGATATTTTACGCATAGTAGTGACTTTATATGGTGTAACCATGACCTTGACCAATTCCAACAATCTCACTTTAGCTCATGCAGAATGTGTGTTATACCACTTTGAGCACTTTGAGAGATAATAATCGCAATTCACGGCTTTGGATGGCAAGTAGTGCCCATAAACTGAAATGTTTCGATTTTGACATTTGACCTGAACTTGACCTAACAGGTACCATCATGGGCGTAGGAACGCGGGGGCTGTGGGGGCAATGGCCCCCTCACTTTTTGATCATTTTGTTGTGCTAAAATCAATAATTTTACTTCGTTATACAAATTAAAAAGCGCAACATATTTGCGAAGATGAAAAGAGCTCAAATCTGCATAGAAATCCTCAGTAGAGAGATTGAGTTCCTCTCAAAGCGAGATCAAACTTTCGCTGAACCCCACACTTTTCGTCACATTCCTACGCTTCTGGGTGCCATCAATCAGCGACTTAAGAGTGTCTATAGTTACATCTCATTGATGTGGCTTTCGAATACTGCTTTGTGCGTCTCGCTGCGATCCATTAATTCTAGATGAACGAGGGGGACAATATTTCCCCTTCGGACATTGGCGTTTGGCTGAGCTCCTGCTGGGAGCCGTGAGTGACTGAATAATGTATATGTATGTAGATTATATGTATTTATGTCTATCGCAGTCAAATTTCCTTAGACGAGTCCCTGCTGTCCAACCCAAAACTAGTGATTATTGGAGCAATGAATGATTCAATCCAAGGGCGTATCCAGGATTTCGCCAAGGTACCACCCGCGGTCAGTGATTTGGGCCCCCTGGCGC
>VOPJ01007709.1:0-10819 GCA_014673585.1 Semibalanus balanoides
TAGGGATGCTGGTGTTATTTTGCGTAGATCCGCCATGGAGACGTCACAGGACCATAAGTCCAACGGAAAGAGGTCAGGGCTTTTGGCAGGCCAAGGATGCGCAGTGAGGCGACTGATGACTCGGTCGCCGAACTTGTCCTTGCAGCCAGCTTCTTGTGGCCACCGTGGTGTGGATGGAAGCACCGTCCTGCTGGAACCAGTAGCTCTTTCTGGTTGGGTGTTGCAAATAATAGTGTGAAGAATAAACGATATATTATGACGTGCCACTAGCTCAAATCAGTCTGGAAATATATCCTCTCGGTTCAATCTTCCCCGACCGAATTTTTTTTTCTGCCTGCAAAATCAAGCAAAACGAGAATTTGTGACGATAACTCTGGAAAAATCATCCCAAACTGCTCCATGCAACAAACCACATAAAAATGGATAAATAACAAAATGTCCAGCTTACACTCGAGTTAAATGATAACCATAGTTTAATCTATCTTAGTCTATTTGATATGCCTCAAATAGGCAAATTAAAAAATACATTTCTATTGAAAGACCCTGTATACCCAAATAGAGCTTTAAAAAGACATTCAAATTAAAAGATTGCTTGGCGCACGTTCTCACCTCTGTCCCGTTCACGAAATGACCTACAGAGCATAGTTGCAATACCGTACTTACTACTTATATCTCGGCAACCAAAAGTCGCAAGGACACACTGATGCATGGACACAACATTCACAGCGACGACGGTCACCACTGGCAGTGGTGTCGTGCTGGTCACCACAGGCAGTGGTGTTGTGCTGGTCACCACTGGCAGTGGTGTTGTGCTGGTCACCACTGGCAGTGGTGTCGTGCTGGTCACCACTGGCAGGGGGTGTTGTGCTGGTTCAGCCACTGGCAGTGGTGGCTGTGCTGGTCACCACTGGCAAGTGGGTGTTGTGCTGGTCCACCACTGGCAGTGGTGTTTGTGCTGGACACCCTGGCAGTGGTGTCGTGCTGGTCCCACTGGCAAGTGGTGTTGTGCTGGTCACCCACTGGCAGTGTGTCGTGCTGGTCACCTGGCAGTGGTGTCCGTGGCTGGGGGTTCCCAACCATGGTCAGTGGTGTTGTGCGGTCCACCACTGGCAGTGGTGTTGTGCTGGTCACCACTGGCAGTGGTGTCGTGCTGGTCACCACTGGCAGTGGTGTTGTGCTGGTCACATTCTGTTCGTGAGGCCGATAGTGTTTCAGATTATTAAGGCTCGTAGATTCGGAACACCCAGGCTGGCTATTAAAGGGAGTCTGCCTACTCTTTTGGAAGATTAAATATATTTGTATTATGGTTAGAAGCCATTGGTTTGATTATCGGATACGATAAAATTCTCGCCTGGAGCCCCTTTAGTTGATTTTTTGGTTATATTTTGCTATGTATATTGTTTTGTTTCGATATCCATAAACGATCTCCACTGTAAACATAGTAAAGAAGATGTTATCTAGAATGGTGCACCTAAGACACTAAACTTCCCACACGAACATTGTGAAATGACCACCGACTACCGAGGCTCTGTTCGGCAGAGCTGCTATTAGCACGCACGAGCTGTTTTCTATTGGCCAGCGCTAACGATATATGCTTGCAGTGTAATTGTAGGGCAGTGCTTCTGTAGCGAAAGCCTCTCTGGCGAATACCGATAATTTTGTGATTCCATACTGATCTTGGCGAATTTGGAATATATCAGAAACCAGAGTGAATCTGGAGAAATGAGGTAATGGCTTAATTCAGAAAGATCTGTCCTTCAGACCAGTGTCAGCAACTACACATGAGCAACGTAAGTAGGCACACTCCCATTAACTGTATTGTTTAATATAAAATGTGATACAAAACATAACAAACAGTATGCATACCTCACTGAATAACATATGTGCCAAAACCTTCATAAACAATATCATATACCACAACCACAATTGTATCAGCAAAGCGATAGAAAAGTCCACCTGAAAAACTTCGTTGGGCAATTATGACTTCGGTTGACATAAATATATTTGAGTTAAATTTCGCAAAAACAGCATTGAAAGCGAACTGCATCAAACCTGGTATAAGCCTTCAGATTAAAGAGGATTTAAAGTATCATCGTTTAATTCTAGTTGGGTTCTCTTGGTTTTAGTACCTAAAAATACAATATCACATGGTACGTCTACAATTATCGCATGACCTACCAATCATAATACCATGTACCCCATACCAGCTACAATGGTGCCCTTGAGCAGTTTCTTCTCGCGAATAAAGCTGAACCAATGCATCTCTTGTGGGCAGATATCTTCAGCGAGACTTGCAGCGGCTCCATTTCCTGCAGCTGCTTCTTCATACATGCATGCAGAAAGACAACCTCCTCGCTCGCGGTCCCCCGAAATTCTAGAACAAATTTCTCATACACGACTGGCAGGTAAAGAACTCGATAGACCGACTGCAGAGTTTCCGCAGACCTCCGGTGATTATCGACATAGCCTCACGCCACTCTAGTCCGTGTCCTTCCTGGCCGGTCGGCTGGTTACAGGCGATCTGCCATTATCAATACTGAACAGGATGTGAGCATAAATTCCGCCCAGGGCGGTCCCCTGAATCTGAACACTGACGTGGCTTTGACGTTGGCAGGCCTAGCTCTGTGCCGTAGCCGCGCCCTACCACGTTCAGCGTGCGCCTGAGCCAGGCAGCCCTCACCTCGGCGTCTTGGTACGCATGTGCACAGTGGCCGTATCATCTCCGCTCTCGTAATGGCCGCCCTGGCGCGCCGTCGTGGCCGCCGTTAGCTGTAGCTGTTAGTGTAGCCGTATCCTCCGCCGTGTTCTCTCCGACGTGTCCTTCGTCAACGCCGCCGTGGCCGCCGCCGTAGCCGCGCTTCTTGGGCAGCAGCACCGTCACCACGTCGTGTTTGATCTTCTGGTGCAGGGTGATGGGCTGCAGGCTGTAGTGCACGCGCTGCTCGTAACGCACCTTCTCCGAGTAGTGCTTCTTGCCGTAGTGGTCGTAGTAGGCCTCGTTGTAGACGACCGGCGTGGTGGTGTAGTGACGGACGGGAACGTGGTAGGTGGAGCGGATCGGCTGCTCGTACGCCTGCTTGTGGATGACGACTCGAGCCGGTCCCCGCCGCTTCTGGTGACCTCCGCCGTAACCTCCGCCATGACCTCCTCCTCCGGAATCGGCGCCCGACCCTGCGACCAGCGCCAGCAGCGCTACGAGCTGGAACGGTGACGAGTGTTAGAGAGGGGATGAGGTAGACGGCGGCTGGCGGAAGCGAGTCGTGTGGGTGCTGTCGGGAAACACGTTGCGTCTCAGGGGTTTGTGACAATGTCCAGTCCAAAGTCGGTTATAGGATATACGTCATATGAGGCAAAAGCAAAAGTAGAGCCCTCATAAAGCCAGAAGCGGCTCCAGGTGGTGAGCATTGAGCAAGGGGTAATCGTGTCAACAAGTGGGGCGGCTTTCACTCCGTACAGTCTATACTTAGCTTGGTTGCTGGTCGATCCCGAATTCTGCTGTGCTCCATTTCCTACCCAGCCCAGTGTCCGTGAGGCTGGGTGATGCTCTCGTTATATTTCGTACCAATAATACACTTAGTTCAGACACGTCTCGATTTTGTAACGAATTCATTAGAATAACAACACACAGCTACCTGTCACAAAACAGGCGGAAACTTGTACACGCCGAGCTAGTGAGGACATACGACAAATATCGGTGAGTTAGTCACGCCATACATGAAACACTTGCAGGACGAGGCGAATGTGCAGAGGAGAACAAAATGCACATGAGAATACGCGGAGACAAAATGGAGACGAATACATGTTCCAAAGGCACTGAGGAACGCAAGGGTTCAGCTGCTCAATATGAACATACAGGGAAGGAGGATAAATTACAACACATAATAGACTTGGAAGCGAAGCTGACGTGTCATGAAAGCAAGAGTTAGAGAGCTTGCAGGGACAAAAGACAATACCAATAACGTGAGCACTACCGAAGCTGATTTGTCATGACAGCGAGAGTTACAGCCTGCGTAGACAATAGACAATATTAAAGAGATTGGGATGAAAGCATGCACAGAAAGACATACAAACACAGGAATAAAAAGGTAAGAAGTAAGCACATGACAATCTTGACAACGTTGGTGTTTGTTGAGGGCACAAACAAGATCAAAGGACAGCATTAAATTCCAGCTGCTCTAAGGTGCAGCATGGACAAGAGCAGTGAGAGAGGGTGGTATGTTACGGCCGGGGGACTGCGCTGGTGCGGTGCAGCATGGACGAGAGCAGTGAGAGAGGGTGGTATGCTACGGCCGGGGGACTGCGCTGGTGCCTTCAATAAAATGCAAACACTCAGCTGACAGAACAAACCGCAGACACGGGGTTTTGACATGACGCCTGACGTGACGAACTACAGACACGGAGAAGTAGGATTGGGAATGGTTTAATGCACCATTGAAAGAATGAAAGAGTTTATAGAAGGAATAAATGAGCAGATAAAGAAGAGATAACATACAATTTAATATAATATGTTCTCGGTCATATGAACGAAGAACAAAGAAATATCGGTGAAGACAGTGCTAGATTGAAAAATATAGTGAAATATAGTTTAAAAAACCTGACGTGAACAGAGTGCATGGGCAGCGAGAGTGTAATCAAAGTGCACAGAACTGTACAAATGACAGGCATACATATTTTGGATTGTAGTTAGAGGTTCCAGAAAGGTTGCAAAGATGTACAATACAATAGATGTATCAATGAACGTTACAGAAAGACTTTTGGGTCGAGGTGCGTGGTGTGGCAGGAAAGCACACCAAACAAATGTGTCGTATACTAAGCCATTTATAGGGGTAAAGGCGTCGCTTTCCGGTTGGTTTCAAATTCATAATTATGTTTTTACGAGATAACCACATGAGTTTCCTATTAAAACAGGTATTCTTAAATATCAGATGTCTCTTTTACGGAAATAAAATATAATAATTCTTATAATTTGTAACGGGTGCATAAGAAAAAGCATCGTCAGCATAGTAATCTGCATCATCATCATCGTCAGCATCAACGTCTGCGTGACTTATAAAATCAAACTTGACGTTAAATTGGAAAAGTGAATCATAAACATTAAATAGTCAAAGATAATGATCAATGCATTGTGTTCCCTTGGATTATATTCTACGTTCTGTGTAATTCTCACTTTGCTACTGCGCTCAAAGTTTGAAACATATTCAAGTGGACCCATGCGATTAAGCATGCAAAACATTAATAATATAAATAAAGACGAGAAATAAAAAGCAGTGAAGTGCAGAATATAAAACTGGAAGTACAGACGAAGTTGTGATAGGCTGAAACTACTGACAGTCGGGCAGACATAAGTGACACATTTAACCATATAAATGTTTACATGGTAAAATGACAGAGTCAGAAGGGAGAGACTAGGACGGCTGTAAATGAACAAAAAAAACATCGCATAGCGTTACCCTCTCTCGAAAAAAGAAGCAGAAGTAGAAGGATTCGGGAAACATAGTAATTAGTAAAACAGTTAAGAAAAAATCATCCACTTTATCTATAACAAATTCAACCAAAACAAAATCAGTGAGAAGGGCAAACATATGGAAAGGAAATTGTTTTGAGGGAATAAAAGAGCCTAAATAATGGGTCGTGCAAATATAGATTACCTATTTCAGTTGAAAGAAAACTAATATAAAGGGAAGGAAAGCGCTAGCGAAGAAAAGCGAAAAAAGTACCTTCGAACACGTAAACGGCGGGTAGCGATTTCATACAGCAGGCACTGAGAGGAACGAAGTTCTAAATACAAATATTTTGAACGTAACAATAAGCATAGAACAAAAGCATATGTGGCAGCAAACAATCCTAAGAACGATAATAAACAAATTAATATGCCTAAGAAAAACAAGTACAAAAGAATGCAAGCATATTGCACAGGACTTAGACAGACGAGCCCCGATTATTGGGCCAGCACTAGGACGGGTACGGGACGGACCACATGGACCACATGGATCACATGGACCACATGGACCACATGGACCACATGGACCACATGGACCACATGGATCACATGGACCACATGGATCACATGGACCACATGGACCACATGGACCACATGGACCACATGGATAGACGGCATAGGCGACAAAACAAAGACAGAATGGAACACAAACTATAGACGGAAGGGAGCACAAATCACGCCTATGACAGCGGTTAACCAGCCGGGCCACAGTCCTGCTCCCCGACTGCGACAGTGACGAACACAAACAACAGACACTTAGAAGTTCATGGAACTCTGAAATTCACGACAATCAGTACAGATCCCAGAAAATTGTAAAATAATTATGCTGCTATGAAACACCACACTTTCTACAGCTTTTAGTCTCAATTGGAAATTTCTGAAAGTCTGTAGCGCTTATACTGGAGTATGTCGCCGTTTACTGATACTAGAGCGGCGTCCCTACAGCGCCACCGACGGCATCAGCTCTCCGTGCCAGCTCAGCGGCCACATCAGCTCGCCGTGCCGCAGCTCGGCGGCCTCATCAGCTCGCCGTGCCACAGCTCGGCGGCCTCATCAGCTCGCCGTGCCACAGCTCGGCGGTGGTGGCACCGCCTGCCATCTCAGCACTGAGATGGCGCCTGACATCCCTACCATATCAGCCCTTGCCGCTACCTCCCACGTACGCCCACTTAATGAGGTCGGACGGGCCGAGGCTTTTGTGCGGGCTGCCGTAGTGGGACTTGACGTGGCCGTAGCTGTGTCCGTAGTCGTAGCTGGAGCCGTGGCCGTGGCCGCCGCCTCCCTTGCCGCCGCCGCCGTTGACGTAGACTATGTGTACGTCCCCGCCGCCGCCGCCGCCTTTCTTGCCGCCCTTGCCGCGGCCTCCCCTTTCGCCGCCCTTGCCGCCCTTGCCGCCGCTTTTTTTGCCGTCCTGGTGGAAGAAGCCCTGCCGCGGGTCGCCGTAGGCGTAGCTGTTCCCGTGGCCTTTGCCACCGCCGCCGTTGCCGTAGCCCTCGTAGTCGTCCACCTGGAGGACGTGTGTGTAGCCGGAGCTAGCGCCGGCGTGAATGCCGCTGCTGTACGCCTCTCCACTGTAGCCGCCGTGGCCGCCGCCGCCGCCACCACCGCCGCCACCGTAACCGCCGCTGCTGTATTGTCCGTATCCGCCACTGCTGCCGCCGAAATCGTACCCTCCGCCGTACCCTCCTATCTCTTCTCCGTACCCTCCACCACCGTGGCCACCGCCGCCGCCACCAGATCCACCGCCGCCTCCGCCATATCCACCGCCACCATATCCACCGCCGCCTCCACTGTATCCACCTCCGCCGCCTCCACCGTATCCACCGTATCCACCGCCCGTGCTGACGGGGTAGCTCTTGCCGACATAGACGTTAGTGGGTCCGCTGCCGCTGGCTGCGCCCTGGAGGTCGGTGACCCCGGCGGCGGCGCTCAGGTCATGGAAGTCGGGGCGGGCGTCGGCTGCCCTGCTCAGGGCTAGCGACAGGAGCAGCACCTGAGGGGCCACGTCAGTCCGTCAGTCGGTGGTAGGTCAGGTATTGAGTCGAGAGGGCTGGCGAGTCAGCCAGAGTCAGCCAGAAGGATAGTCTTTGAGTCTGAGTCGGGAGGCTTCGAGAGTATGTGTGGAGATGAGAGTAGATTAGTCGTGTGCGACACATGCTAATAGTCGTCAGCTATGGTAGCGTTTAATGCTATGATTAGTATTCTCTTCGCACCACATGGTATCAGGCTCAGCTGATAATGTTTGACATGTGGCGGTAGTAAGATCGGTCTAGTAAACTGTCACCACCCGCAAGACAGGCGCCGCTGGTTGAGCAACAGCCACCAAATAGACAGTGGGTACCTAAACTTACACTCACAGTTACTCTCAAGTCTAGTAAGCCATGTAGGTTTTACGTTCCCTCGTCAGACATATCAGTTGTCTGAAAGCAGCGCAGTGCTAATCAGATGTCTGAAAGCAGCGCAGTGCTGTTGTCAGTTGGATGTCTGCTGTTCAGAATCCGATGTGTGCCGAGGTGCGAGACTGGGGACTCGAGCCCCATCGTCTCGCGAGTTCCGAGACGTTTGAGATGGTCACATCTGTTAGTAGTCTGTATCACGATTTGTCTCTGCAAAGGTCAATCCAGAAGTCGTTTAAATACTGGTCAAAATTGTGCTCCTGTTTGTCATTCACTGCGGACTGATTTAAATTTCGCTCATGCCTGAATTTCAATCGATTGTATTTACCCTCGCACTCTTCTGGTGTCCCGTTAGATTATACGAGTCTTAGGATTCCTTCACAAGTATGATGGATACCGTTTCTTCAATATGGGATTTCGATCCTAATCAAAATTATAATATTTTCTAGATAATGTTACTTTTTAAGATTTGGTAACCTCGTGTAGAGCCTTTGCTCAACATAAAACCTGATGCGTTAAATGTTGTCAGGTCCTTCAAAAAACAAAACAAATATGAAAAACAAAATATTAGCTTCTTCTCATTGCAGTGAGACGTAACAACATACTATAAATGAAATAATTGAAAAAGTACCCAGAAATTGTATTTAATTAAATGTCATGGTCGGTATACGGTAGGTAAAAGGCAAAGAACGGAGTTAAAACATGGAAAACGGTCAGTACGGCTAGTTTGTTGCGATTGTTTCTTAAAAGTTCTGCTACTTAAATTGGATTTCGGAAACTTAGACCGGCATTCGCGCATTGAAATGGCTGAGCAAATAGGCGATGACTGACACGACACGACCCGATACAATTAAGAGTTTGGACTGAATGTGTTGAAATGATAATACTCATGAAAGTTACACGGAAGCTCATATAAGACAATTTACCCCACATAAAAAATACAAATGCGCTCACTTCCTCATTTGATACGCTTTTTTACTTAAATAAGTGCCGATATGTTATATTAGTTATGGCATCACACCTTATTATTTAAGCGCAGCTAAGTCAACAAAAGTAAAATAATCGTGCATGGTCCGATCTGACCCCACCTGTTAAAGAGATAATTTGAGGCGCTGACCATGACTATGACACCAGAAAAGTTGCACCGGATATCAGGTTTTCGAGAACCAATGTATGCAACCATATATTTACCATAGGCTCAAACCGCCACTGTATGGGACAAAAGTGACATCTGCTGATGCAAAATGAATATCAGATTTAAAAGCAACGGCGTTAAATTAGGTAGAAACTCACTACAAACTCAAATACTACTTCTTGGATGTAAACCAGCTCAAGAATTCACGGAATAGCAATATTATGCAGTGGGTAACCGCAATGGTTAATTACTTAGTTATTAGAAGAAGTGGATGCTGAATTTGGGGTCAACAGACTAATTATCTCGAAGACTCGCTCTCATGATTTTAGACTACTTTCTTTTAGGCTGGCAAAATTAGTGAGGAAGTGAACTTAATACATAAAGTGTGTCTAAAATTTATTTTCCATGAAGTGTCAAAAATATTTTCCCATGGAAGCTTAGACAATGAATAAAAAGAAGAACGCAAGGCAGAAAATTGACAGGCTAAATGAATAGAGCTGAATAACAAATATTCCATGAATAAACCAACGCAAGCGTCGGCTTATGTTGATCTTAATTTTTCCAGACAGGTATCAGATAGGTATGCGTTAGGCATCATATTTCGAGGCTCAAACTACAATTAATATTTTAAGGTTTTTGACCGTCGAATTTATCATATATTTATTGAACAGAGCACACAAAACTAATATAACGTTAGCTCTGACAGTTAACTACTCCACAAAGTGATAGACCACTTGAAGTCCTATACAATTATATCAACTGCAGCGTCCGCCTGAACTATGATGGTCGACTGTCCGTCTGTAGTCTCACCTTGTAAGCGGCCTGCATGTCCTGGCACTGTGGCTACAACTGCTGCTCTGGTCATGGCCTGGATTCATTATATAGTTGACGGGTCAGGCCGACGCAGTTCGGTCCACTTTCAGCCATGCGGCGCCTGTAACACGGGTGAAATGCCACGCGCAGACGCCCAGTTTTTACTCGCACCGTCAACAGGAAAACGTCCGGGAAGCTATGCACGGGGCAGCAGCAGCGGCACGGCTGCCATTGGCTGTGGCGAAAGACTCGAGCTAAGAAGTGGACTGGTCCGAGGCAGTTGAAAAAGCTCGCGTAGAGACAGCTCGGTAAGTGTCAAATAAGTGGACTGGATTGGGCATGCCTAGCCAGAGCTAATGTATCCGATAAGATCGACAGGTAGATGGCGGCGTGGCACTGATGTCACGACGCTAGCTAACAGCGGTGCTTGTGACATCACTTGTGTCACTTGTGATGTCTTTGGCAAAAGTCCTGTAGACCCACTGGTCGTATCAGGTCATGCCTGCTACCATCGGCAGCAGGTCTTTATAATACGCATTGTACGTAGGTACATACATACATTGTACATACAGCGTACATACATTGTACATACAGCGCTGCACAGGACGCTTCGGAGTTGGAATTGAAACGAACTCGAAATTTCCCGTCTCCCCTCGAGAGGATGAAGCTGGGCTTCGTCGGCCGTGAATAATGATATCGTTACCCGGGTCTATCTCTGGACACGCACTTTTTATGTTGCTCATGTAGGGTGTGTATTTATGATGTCTCGTCTTATTATAGTCTTATGTCTGGGTTTTTTATAGCTAAAAATGGTATCATCTGGTCGAGTGCAGCTGGAAATTTTGGTATTTGGTCACTCATTATAAACGTCATCTGCCACATGCAAACGCTTTTCGAAACATTGATATACAATGTCAACCTTGACTTTGCATGATTTTACGGCAATATATATATATATATATATATATATATATA
>VOPJ01007710.1:0-23838 GCA_014673585.1 Semibalanus balanoides
CCCGGCGCCGCCCATGCGGCAGGCGCAGCCGGCCAGCGCTGACCGGGCCGGCAGGGGAGCGGGGACGGCCGCTGCTGCGCGGCAGCGCGGCCGAGATGCGACACAAAACGTCTACAATGGTGACCATAAGTATTTTTTCTACCGTGATTGTGACCAAGAAATAGCTCCATCAACATTACGACAAAGAAACATATCCTATATACCAAGTGTGCGCTGTATTTAGCAGTGTTTCCGTACTACGATGGTAAAATGTGCGGTGCCACTGTTTCGATGGAAACTTGGAAAGATGCAAAACTAGTTCCTAATACTATGCAGTTTAACTTTATTTATTTGATTTTTGATTGAAACTGCACCTTTGTTCTACAAAACATAAGACAATTTTCGTAGACAAAGCTGTTGCTCTAATTCAGAGTTAAAAGATCATGGTAAAAGACGGGGAGGGACGACACCTAGCTCTAAAGTTGGGGGGGGATGTCGCCCCCACAGGGTCCAAGTTGAGGGGCGAGTTGCCCCACTGCCCCCCGGTTCCCACGTCCTGTTTCATCGGCACTGTTCTTGCAACAAAGCGTTTGCATCAAGCCTTGTTGTGGATTACGCTCGTTATGCGATGCCGAGATGCCAATTACAAGCTCTCTCGTTCCGAGGATTAAGTACGCGTGGATCGGCACACAAATGTGCACAATAGTCAAAGTCGCGCCATTTCTGTCATACTCAGCTTCATATGCCATATACATTTACTTTTCCTCGACTTTTTTACTTTTATTACTTCCTTTTGCCTGAAAGTATGTGGAAAGTATGTGCTTCTTAATACAGAGAAGAGGGATCGTGTAAAAAGTTTTTGGGGGAGGGTCGCCCCCCAGTCCAATTGGGGGGGGGGGGATCTGCCCCCTCTGCCCCCCCCCCCCGGTTCCCACGTCCCTGGAATCGGCTTTCCAAAGCAAAACACATCCATGAAGCAACACCTTTTTAACTTCAACAATTGATATTTCAAAAACGGCAAAGAGTCGCAGCTGGATATTAATATGTCTGATGTAGAATTGATTTGTCTTTTAAGTGCAGAATAGAACAATTGGACAATTATAGAAGGCCATGGTTGTTTTGGCCTTGAAGCAAAGTGATGTCATGTGTAATTTTTTGGGTAGTGTAGCCATTTCAGGAAAACAAGAAAGAGTCGCTGCTTGAAAATCATACAGTAAGTAGACAATTATGATGTCTTTCATATCATATTACAAAATGTCAAAACATTATGAAAGGCACTTGTTTAAATTCACTTCAAATTTAGAAGAAAATTCATTTTACTGTACTAGCACTCATGATTGTGTTTTAGGGGAAGGTGACTAGTTTGATCTGGAACATAGACCAATCAGCGATGGAAAAAGTCGATGCTGATTGGCCATCGCTTCTGATAACACTGCACACAAATTTCAAGAAACACTACAAGGGCTTGCGCTTGCCCTACGGGACCCAGGGTATGTTGATAGTTGATACCAGGATTTGCTTAAATTCAGTAGATATGATATTAATAGTTAGAGCCAATTGGGAGTATAAATTGAAATTTGTTTAATATTTTGTATTTTGTGCATATATAAGTAGCTCATTTTTGTTATTTACATCTTTGTTTTTAAAATNTAGTAATGCTCTCATGAAATCCTGTAAGTACGAAACCGATCAACCAAAAACTCTGGCTTTGGTAAGACCGCAAACTTGTTTGGAGGTGGGGTCACATGACCTGGGCTGGTGACCTGACCTAATATGACCTGAAGTCCCAAAAATAACGAAAGCTTGACAAAAAATGAATGAACAATGACTGAAAATTTGGCGGCGCTACGCGCCGCCGTTTTTCGTATAACCAGGAAGAACCTGAGGGGGGGCGTCTACCCCCGACCCGGCGACGGTTAAGCAGTGTTTCCATGCTACGATGGTCAAATGTGCGGTGCCACTGTTAACTGTTTAGATGGAAAGATGCAAAACCAGTTCCAAGTTCAATGCAGTTTGGTTTGTATTTGAATTTGTGATTGAAACTGCACCTTTGTTCTTCAAAACATAAACAGATTTCCGTAGACAATGCTGTTGCTCTAATTCAGAGTTAAAAGATCATGGTAAAAGACGGGGGAGGGCCGCCACGTAGCTCCAAAGTTGGGGAAGGGCGTCGCCCCCATAGGTCCAAAGTTGAGGGGGCGTGTTTTCCCCACTGCCCCACGGTTCCCACGTCCCTGGACTTCCTGTGCGTTTCATCGCGCACTTTTTCGGCAGCAAAGCGTTTGCATCCAACGCCATTGGCTGTAGGATTACGCAGCGATGATGCCGATGCCGAGATGCCAATTCACAAACTCTCTCACTGTTCCGCCGCGCCGCACCACAACATGTTGTGCACAATAGTCAGAGTCGCGCCATTTCTGTCCATACTCAGCTTCCATGTGCCATAAACATTTACATTTCCCTCACTTTTTACTTTATTACTCTCCTTTTGCCGTCGAAAGTAAGTGGAAAGTATGTGCTTCAAATACGAGAAGAGGTGATCGTGTTAAAAAAGTTGAAGGGGGCGTCCGCCCCCCCCCCAGCTCCAAAGTTGGAGGGGCGAGTTGCCCCCTCTGTCCCCCCCCCGGTTCCCACGTCCCTGGTTGTAGCCCTTGAAATTTGCTGTCTTTTTACCTTTTCGCATTCAATTTTGTCTGCCACATGGCATTTGTACGGTCTCCTAAAGTTTAGCTGATTTTGGTGTCAAAATCGTGTGTAGTGACGTCACTAACTTAGCTTTATCTCAAACAAATTCTGACGAATTAAAAACAAAAAACTGCACAGGGTGTGAACAAGATGCCCGGTCAGGTACTAGAAGTTTGGCGTTGATAGCGACATTATTTCGTGCGATATTCCAGATATTCCTCAGGGGGTGGGGGCTAAAAAAGCCCCCCTCCAATGACTCGCTGGTTAATAAGCACGAATTCACTAGCAAGGCAATTTTAAGTATACATTTCAGTCAACCAACATAACTTGGTAATTACATCGCAGAAGGAAACTCATCGATTAGAGTTATTGGACTACAGCCCAATGTTGTTTGGTATTATTCTTTTGTTAGATTTCAACTGCATTTCAGACTAGAACAAAGGCCAACAAAGAAAACTGGTATGTGCTCTGTGCAGATTAGAGGTGGCAAAAATTGATTTTTGGGGGGGACCCAGACCTGACCCGGTCCCAAAAGCTGAAAAATGGACCACCCAGTTATACCCAATGCAAGGCAAGTTTGGACCTGCAGCAGACCCAGCTAGCAGAATGTTGTCTCGCAACTAATATTGACAAATCTGCACTCAACAGTTTGTGCAAGTAGAATTACTCTTATACTTGCAAATACATACAGTTCAGATTGACCAACAGCACAAAGAAACCTGCCTTTCAGCGTTTCTTCTTCGTAAATCAAGTATGAAACAAAAGTTGGACCCAGTCTGTACCCAGTATCATTTGGCGAGCCCCAGTCTGGGACCGACTGGGTCCAGACTGGGTCTAGAGACTGGTTCTTCGGGTCCACGTTTTGCCACCTCTAGTGCAGATCCTTTAAATCAATCACAGTCTGTTGTCAGGGTATTTTATTTCCTTGAAACCTCTGAAAAATGACCGGAATGAAATTTCAAGTGAGATGACCAGATGCTGCACCAGATTTGATTGATTAAATGATAGGTTCCGGGCTCCGGCGCGGGTTTCCGTGAACCCGATAACTAAGTGAAGGGTCCTTCACCAAAGGCTACTGAGAGAACTGAGTCATTTGGTCACAAAGAAATATATCATCGTGGGGATGATAAAAAACACTGTCAATGTCACTGATGGATACAATGACTGACAACTTCATTAACGATCCTTATCAGGAAGATAAACTGCTCCGAGAAGAAGTACGTTCAAAACTGAAAACAAATTGAAAGAACCCAACCACAAAAGTGTCTTCCAATATTCCTCACTATCGGACTTCCTGGTATAAGCTTCAACCAGCTTGGGTATGGGGCAAAACACTGAGAACGCCTAGTACACAGTACATATCCTCCAAATATACCAAACAACTTTACAGCCTCTCACATACGGTCTGACGGTTTGTCATGGGTTTTGAAAGACGTCGGCTAACCGTTCCTTCTGAAGTTATTCTAGGTCACAAGTGTGACTGTTGTGTTGGTCGACAACGCACGCTAAACGATTAAGCCCCTTAAGCGTTTGGACAAAACCCCTCTTGGTGAAAGGCAAGCAGACACCGGTTTACTTCGCACGTTGGTTGATAAGAAGGCCAAATGAAATCTTGTCTCGACATGAATTTGAGTCTCGACGTATGTAGCGCGCGCTGCGCAAATGCACATGGCCGAAAACTGCCGCCATTTTCGTAGTCGCGTCCAGTCGTGTCCCGCGTGTGCTGCGTGCCGATCACAGTAATGACAAGACCAGTGAATCGCTCAACACGTCAAAAGCAAATTGGTGAGTACCTAAACAATAACCAGTTGAAATGGCATTTATTTGTGAGCAAAATGCATAAGTTTACATAAAACTGCTATTTTCGACACGATTTTAAAGTATGGTGTAGCGAGCTTATTGACCACCAGACTGGAAGCTTGGAGAATCGACCAAGGGAAGACCTTCCAATTCAATCGCTTTTCGACAAGATGTGGTAAAAAGGGTAATTAATATATCTGAGAGCTAAAATGAGCTGCGGAAGTTTCGTCAATCTGGTACAATTTGAATTATAATAGCTTAACTTGCTGTTTTTCAGTAAACGAGGCGAGCGACGCGACGCCCTGATCGAAGCTCCCGAGTGCGTCCATGAGGTGCTGGCTAGCGAAGGCCATGTGGGCATCGTCGATGCTCATACAAAATGCGATGCTGGGGGTAAAGGAGAAAAGGCTATCTTGATCTAAGAACACCCAGAAGAAGAAGTAGGGGATTTCCCTCGGCTTGTGCTTCTGTTCTTGAGTCGCAGCGGAATTGAGCGTTTATGGTTTGCTCTGAAGGACTGCATTTCAAAATATACTAAACATGAAAACGTTTATTTGTTTCATAGTTTCACGTACGGTCATGGTCAGGTCCACCATCCACGTGGCATCCAAACCGCAGTGGACCACAATTATAGCCGGCCGCACCGATCAGCGCTAGAGAAAGAATCCTGAAGGGTTCTTAAAGAGTGTGCAGTGCGGGAATGTCTCAAACCTAACACCCTTCTCAAGGGTATAGGTATAGAACCCGATAGCTGCTCAGAATTGTTATAGAACTCTGTGCGGTTTCCACTTACACCGAAGAAGGTTCTTATGTTGTTCTTGAGTAAAACTGAATACCTATGTATCTTCTTTATCGGGTTCTTAAAGACAACTTTAGGTAAACCCTAAACTGTATGCCCCATACTCATGTAGAAAAGTCGTAGAATAGTTGTTGGGTTCTTTTGTAAGCATGCATAGAGTATTGGCAGATAGACCCCGGGGTTCTAAAAGTGGGTGGCATAATATTTTGCCGTACATAGGTTTAAAAACCGCCATACGTCTAAAACGTTCTTTGAAACTGAATTTCAGTGTTTGCTATGCTTCTCCAACGCAACGCTAAACCCACACACAACTATGGCAACACTTGTCACTATGATATTGACTAATTCGTGACTATATCATCCACTAAGATGGTTATCGTTGTTAACAACGCTTATGTGAGCAGTTTTCAGACATACAGTGAAGACATGCGACGACATGTGTCTCAAGGCCTGCATGTACCTGAGCTTCTAACCAGACAATGTGCTCGGATCACCAAGACAAGATCTCGGATTTGATCCTTGTGGGATCTGGATCCGATCCGCTTGGATCATAGATCCACCTTCAAGGCAAATTGTCGATGGTCACTGGATCAGATAGATCCGTCTTCAATATTTGTCCGACGGATCCGCCTGGAATCCGAGATGACAGGCTTCATTTTGGATTGGGATCCACTGGGATCCAGATCCGCCATTATACATATGATATATTTTTCGGAACCAATTTTTTAAAAGTAATGTCAAGTACTTTTCATTCCGTTGTTAATGCAACTAGCATGGGTGCATGCCTTTTAGTAGATTTTGTCAATAAATACTATAATTATGACATAATATGCAAGGTCGAATCCTGTCGGATAGAAGATCCATTTTCATGTTAATAATGGGATCCTGTGGTGATCCAGGATTCGTTGCAAATTTAATCGAAAGATCCACTGGGACCATAATCCAGTAAATGAGGTAATTTGTCGTGGGATCCAGTGGGATCAACAGATCCAACATTGCGGTTTTGTCGAGAGATCCTCCCGTGGGATCAGTAGTCCTACTTTCAGATCATGCACATGTTCTTCTTTCTAACACATCAACGTTCTCACCATCCCGTCAACCACACCCTGTTAACCCGCCATTGCGTGGGGGGGGCGAAACGCCCCTCAGGGAATTTTTCCACAATAGGCTCACAAACGAACAGCGCTTCAAACGCCAAACTTCGGGTACCTTATCCTACATCAAATTTGGCGTCTTCAAATGCGAGAATTTAGAAAAAAAAAATCGTCGTTTTTTTTTAGCTACTATCGAATTTAGTGACGTCACTACACACCAATTTGGCGACAAATAATCAGCTAAGCTCTAACAGGACTGTAAATAGACCATTCATTTAGCATGCAATTCAAAAACTTCAAAAGATGCAAATTGCAAGGGGTAATAAAATGGCTATCTCGGATTTTTGAATATTTTGGATTTTGACCCCCCAAAAAACAGAAAAAATCCGGTTTTTGGAAAAAAATGCCCACAAAATCAACATAAAAAAAAAACGGAAGACATTGATTAAGAGAACCACTATTAACCATTACCTAAACCGCAATTTCAAAGCACCATATCTCTAATTTTTGAAATCACTGATTGCTTCCCAAGGTATGAATTACCTTCATGACGTCACTTTTTTGAAAATACGTTTCTGGGGGCGTTATCAGCCAGATACACTACAAATAATGGTACACTGTGTTGCACTGAGAGACAAAACTAGGGATAATATTATGCAGTTTTGTATTTTTACATTCATAATTTTTCAAATTGACCTCTTATGACCTAGACCTGACCTTATATCGGGTCAAAGTCTTACAATGGCTGCTAAAATCGAGTTTATTTGTGTAAGATAACCCATAAAAACATGCGTCGCAGATCTCTTGGCAATTAGTGACCTGATTTGACCTGACATGTGACCTTTGAACCTTGGCTGACAATTTTTACTATTTGCTTATACGAGCAGATGCACTATACGATGAAGAGCACTTTGTGCGATTTTCGTCTCAGATATACCGCTTTGGATGGGAAAGTATGGCCAAACAACTAAATAACTACCATTTTGACCTTTTGAGACCTGACGTGTGACGTGACATATGAACCTTAGTTATCAAATTTCAAGTACGCTAAGGAGTGGATCTCGTTAGAGCTTTCGATTGCCGTCTTGAGAGTCTCGCTGCGATTATTGGTTCGGGAGATATGGTGGGGGGGCGTTTTTCGCCCCCCCCCCCCAGCCAATGGCGTTCGGCTGAGACCCAGCAAATGCCGGTTTAATGACGTCACTGCGAATGACGTCACTGTCATAATGGACGTCACAACTGACGTGTCCTGCACCAGCCGGTGACAGTCCGCTCCTGAAAGCAGGCCAGCCCTCCGTGTTTATGGTATCGGAACGGTGATGAGGGGCCGCCAATTAATCGTATTCGCCCGGGCATGCGGACCACCTGAAAGGCAGTGGCGCCGCTGCGGTGGAGAGACGGCGTCGACTGAAAGGATGGGGGCCGGGGTGTTTTACGACTGGGCCGGCGACTCGGTACCTACGGCTTGGTATCGACTGACATGCTCTGACGCCGCGTTACATGGACAGTCGGTACCTGCTGAACGCATCATGTATGCAGCAGCTGGGCTGAACGATGTGCATTGCCTCCTCCCCACAACACAGTGACTACTGAGTTGACAATGAGAGCACAAAGCCACACTGGAGCAGTCTGACGGCCCTCAACAAAGGCGGCCAGTCACCCTCTGCACCACCGCTCGGAGTGGCTGTGGTCACCCTAATTTCGTCATCAGTGGAACCCCGCTGTTCAGCTCTCTATCTCGTTCATTCCCCTCCACTGACCGTCCGTCCACCTCCGCCCAAAGGCAGCTACCACAGGGCGGCTCCAGTGCTGCCTAATGCTTCTATAATGCTATCTGGGTTCTGCACAGATGACCACTTGCCCTTATACCACGTGGAACGTGACAACAGAGGCTGGTAGAAGCGATAACTAATGATATTATTAATAGTACACGGGTCACCTCCTATATTCGCACACCGACACAATGTGCACCACAGCAGTGATTCCACTGTAACCCACTGATACTGCCAGACATACCCTGTCCCAAGGGTATTCAGGACCCTGTCCCATCCAGCTGTCCAACGATCCACAGATCCGTCCCCACTGTGTGTCGGCGAGCCTGATATGTATGTAACTGGACCGTCCCGACATTCCTGATCCGTACCGCTCCGCACGCCTTCTGTGACCGACGACCGTGGAGAATCGGTAACGTGTGCCGTCACACCCTGTGCGTGTATGATGTACTGGCCGTGGGCGCCGATCATTTGGGTTACTTACCATTGCAGATCGACTTTCGCAACGCGCTTAACTACTGGCAAGGCGGTATGACACTTGCAAAGTGGGCTCGTCACTCGACACGCTATGCGGAGCAGCTGGTATGCATGATTATGGACCGGACTCATCCTCTGTCTTCTCCTTCAGTCGGTGACTCAACCTCTACCAGAAGCCGTCGTAGCGTCACACACTGGAAAGGGACAAAAATAGTCGCTCACCCAAACAACACAAATACTGACTCAAAAGCTTATTAGGGGACGCTTTTGTCAATACCAACGTGTACGCTAACATCATCGTGCACTACAGACGTCATAAAAGAAATGGGCCCGTTAATGCCCATTCTCTACCCAACAGTGCATTACCCCCGAAACTCTGCAAAATACATGGGCCTCGCTTATTACCTATACTAGTTTATACTGTATTCTCTACACAGCAGTACCTTAACTCTACCGACACCAAGAGACACATGCTCCGCTAACGCCCCGTTCCCAGTCTCCCAGTCGGAGAGCCCCGACAACGGTGGCCTGGTTAATTTGCCCGAGTCAGCACCAGCAGGAGTACCGACAGCAGTGATGGAGTGTCCCGCAGACAGAGACATCACTCAGCCAGGGATGAGTGATTCTCAGCCCCGGCACAGCACGGGAGGCCAGCCGCCGGTCACAAGGGTACAGTACACTCGGCGGCCGGCTTCGGGTACGGTGCGTGGCTGCAAGGCACTTCGAGGTACCCTTAGACACTCTGAGATGCTCTGAAGCACCGTGAAAAACTGGTACTCTGAGATACTTAGAAACACTCTGAAATACTCTGAGACACTCATAGATACTCTGAGGCACTCCAAGAACTCCAAAGCCCACGTACAGACCCTCTGCGGTTCCTAGAGTTAGAGACACTCCACAGTATTGCAGAACACTCTGAGACCCTTTAAAACACCAGGATCGAGGCGACAATCAGAATCAGCGACGTGTAAGAAGCACCTCGTGACACTCAGAGTTAGTTACGTAGAATTAACTCACTTGGGGCAGAGATGCTCCTTAGGACTCCTTAGGACTTAGGATGTACTTCATAGGTTCTCAGCTGTACATATATGTGCTTAATCAGAACATGATGGACGACACTCGGAACATGGTTAGAACTGAAGTGCCAAGTGACGTCACAATACAATCTACCGGATTGTTGTGAGTCATGTCCGAGTTTACTAGCCGGTCTGCCTCCGTCTGAGTACCGCAACAGCATCAGCTGGACTGGACTGGCTGCTGAACACCATCGACTCACAGCCTCCTGGACTGGACTGGCTGCTGAACACCATCGACCTACAGCCTCCTGACTGGACTGGCTGCTGAACATCCATCGGCTCACAGCATCCTGGACTGAACTCTGGCCTGCTGACACCAGTCGACTCACAGCCTCCTGTACTGGACTGGCTGCTAAACACCATCGGCTCACAGGCCCCTGGACTGACTGGCTGCTGAAACACCATCGGCTCACAAAGCATCCTGGACTGGACTGGCTGCTGAACACCATCGGCTCCACAGTCCCCTGGACTGGACCTGGCGCTGAACACATCGGCTCACAGCCTCCTGGACTGGACTGCTGCTGAACACCATCGGCTTCACAGCCTCTGGACTGGACTGGCTGCTGAACACATCGCTCACAGCCTCCTGGACTGGATGGCTGCTGCAACACCATCGGCTCACAGCCTCCTGGACTGGACTGGCTGCTGAACACCATCGGCTCACAGCCTCCTGGACTGGACTGGTTGCTGGACACCATCGGCTCACAGCCTCCTAGACTGAACTGGCTGCTGAACACCATCGGCTCACAGCATCCTGGTCTGGACTGGCTGCTGAACACCATCGGCTCACAGCCTCCTGGACTGAACTGGCTGCTGAACACCATCGGCTCACAGCCTCCTGGACTGGACTGGCTGCTGAACACCATCGGCTCACAGCCTCCTGGACTGGACTGGCTGCTGAACACCATCGATCACAGCTCCTGGACTGGACGGCTGCTCAACACATCGGCTGTCACAGCCTCCGGACTGGACTGCTGCCTGAAACCATCGGCTCACAGCCTCCTGGAATGGACTGGCTGCTGACAGCCATCGGCTCACAGCTCCGGTACTGACTGGGCTGCCTGAAACATCACCATGCGACTCACAGCCTCCTGGTACTGACTGGCCTGCTGAACGACCACGGCTCATCCAGCCTCCTGGACTGTCACTGGCTGCTGAACAACCAATCGACTCACAGCTCCTGGGTACTGGACTTGGCTGCTGAAACCATCGGCTCACAGCCTCCTGGACTGGACTGGCTGCTGAACACCATCGGCTCACAGCCTCCTGGACTGGACTGGCTGCTGAACACCATCGGTTCACAGCCTCCTGGACTGGACTGGCTGCTGAACACCATCGGCTCACAGTCTCCTGGACTGGAACTGGCTGCTGAACACCATCGGCTCACAGCCTCCTGGACTGGAACTGGCTGCTGAACACCATCGGCTCAAGTGCAGAGCAGTGAAGACTATTGCCAGTGCAAGCACGCCAAGCAGGCGACGACAGCTGCACCGTTAAACATTGATGACATTAACTTTGCACGCACCGTGCTCGTGTATGGCTTAATTACATAGCTGAAATTCAGGGACTAGAGTAAATATAGGTTTCGCATCACGCATATTAAGTAGTTTTTAGTTATTTAGTTACTTTATTTTTGCCTCCTTTCAAAGTATGCGTATACTGTCTCAACAAGTTTGTACAAGGCAATCAAAATTGAATTTGATCATCAACACCAGCACCGAAAACAAGCTACGAGAACACGATCGCGCTATCACGCCTGTGAAATTGTTCCAGCATATCATGTTGTTAAACATAGCTCACTTTATCTAAGGCTTCAAAGCTCCAGACCACCACGGAGACTCACACAGCACATAAATCGACTAAAATCAAACAGGGCATTATTTCACATCGTAACTCATTGGCGAGCAGTTTATGATTTGATTTATGTCAGTACCTGTTGACGATCGATAAACAGCCGACTTCCGACACCGATTAAGACGCATCGCCCAGCTCGCTGGAGTGAGCTGTGGGCCAGCACGGAATACTCTTTTTCTGCAGGGTGCCCCACCGCCGACGCTAGTTGACCGCAGGCGGCGGAGGGCGGAGGGCGGAGGGCGGAGGGCGGAGGGCGGAGGGCGGAGGGCGGAGGGCGGAGGGCGGAGGGCGGAGGGGCGGAGGCAGGCGGAACTGTCGTGTTTCGAGTTGTACTGCCTATGGTTGGAGCGGGCGGCGGGCGGCAGGTACATACAATGCCCGGCTGGACAGGGTTACCCGTTACCGGTCGGTCACGCAACATGATTCTACTCACGCCACGCGCCTGTCCCGTCCGACGCCGCGCCCAGGGTTCTGGTGCCGGCCGTCCATAGCAGTCCCTGGCCGCCCCCAGCTGACCTCAACAGCCCTCGCCAGTCGCCACCCCTAGCAGCTTCTAGCCAATCTTCAACATCCCAGTCTTCCACCCTGCAGACGCCCCTGCTCTCCGAACAGGCTCTAGCAGACCTCAGCCACCCCCTACCGCATCCAGCTGTCCTAGCCGTCATCAAACGTCCCCAATTGCACCCAAACGCACCCTGACCCAGCTGCTCCAGCCGTCCCTATTGCACCTGTCACTCTCAACAGGCCCTTATAGCAAACCCGGCCGTCCCAGTCGCCAACCAGCGTCCCATCTCCATCACCTCACCTCCCCAGTCATCTCCATCACATCACTGCCCCAGTCGCCTCCAATCACCAATCGTCCACCTTCTCTCCAAAGTACGAATCGCGCTCTGGGACCAGGTCGACCACCCCACTCGATGCCCGAACAACAGGGTAATTTGGGCAGACGTGGAGGACTTTGTTGCAGCTAGACAGATGTCGCCGATCCTGCAGCGGAAGCGGCGTGCCGGCATGCGTTTAGAGTGACCGATACGGTGTCGGGCGAATTGTTGCTAGTTGAGGAGGCTTGTGGGAAGCAGATCCGTCACCAGCGGCAGACGACACCAGTCGCGGGCGGGCGGCGTGACCGGTGATGGAGTGAGCGGCTCTGACTTGGGCTCTGCAGTCAGTCGGAAGCGGGACGACTCCCATCGCTTCTACGGCCGGGATGCCACGTAGATGTCGGAGAAGCGAGCCACCCCAGTGCCCAGCTGTGTCGGCTTCAACCTTGGCACCGGACCGCGCAGACTAAACCGACCGAAGGTGTGCAGAAGTGCAGATTGCTGCACGCATTGTTGCGCGGCGCGGCGCCCCCGGTGGGCCGACTCCCTCCATTCACCTCTTCGCTCACAGACAGACCGCCGCCGCCGCTCTGAAAATCCGACAGCTCTGCAGCGTTTCGCCGGCTTTCCGAGCGGACAGGACGACATCCGACATCACTCTCCATGCTCTGCGCACCTGTCGACGTATGAAGCAACTCGCCGATTCAACCGCGGCCGGGCCCGCCGCCTGTCTGTCTGTCTGTCTGTCTGTCTGTCTGTCTGTCTGTGTATCACGCACTAGTCTGTGTGTCAGTCTGTGTGCTCTCCTCTGTGTGGGTGGGTGGGTTTGTCTGTGGGTGGGAGGCATGTTGTGGGGGGGGGGCGGTCGCGTGTCGCCCCGGGGTGCCTCCCAGCTCGCGCTGCATTGTTAGTCACCGCACCGTGCACACCCGCCCGGTGTGTCAGACTATCCTTCAGCCAAGTTAATTGGTCGCCCCGAGAACGTGCTAATTGTATACGGCGTGTCGTGCTCGGAGGTCATCAGGGGAGGGGAGGGGTCGGGAGGGGAGAGGGGTGATGGATGAGGGGGGCTGGTATGACACGCCCCGTGGGCTGACCGGAGATCATTACCGTCAGTCATTCGCCAATATAAATATGTGACCTGTCTATAAAACAAAAATCAGGGGCATTGACCTCTTCACGCGTCGGACGCAACTTAACACCATAAAAGGTATAGTTTTTCTCATCATTTCAACAATAATAGTCGCTAGTTGTTATATTTATATGAATATTAATTTCAATCGAACAAAACAACTTAACGGGTTATGCTATATTTACGCGGAAAATAGCATGTGGGGAATCATCTGACTTCTTTTCATCCGTTGCAAGCATGTTCTCAGAAGTCATTTGGGATCGCATGCACTCATTACATGCGGTCCCTTTGATCCTAGTTTGCTCTGAAACCATTTTTAAGTCTTGTTGATTTCCGTATTGGGATATAACTTCACCTTTGTCGTGACCTAGAGACGGTACGTGCGGGCGTTAGCTAATTTATGCACATACCACTAATTGCTCCTATAAGATAAGCCAGATAAGTACTCATCATAAATCTGCTTTACGTTCGACCTTCAAAGTCGATGAGCGGGGCGTGACGGTAACAGGAAAATTACCTGCTGTTAAATGGAGTGCAAAGTATCGATGGAGACGTCGTTGGATTTCAGATGGGCGCATACTTCACTTATGCATGTTAGGATGTTCGGAACTCAGAACACCCGAGGCGAATGCCCGTCTAAAAGCTTGTCGGTGCGTAGTTTAGCAGGCATACCGCACTGCAGGGGCATATTTTAGCGAAGGATAGCCAACTGTCTCGCCACAATATAAAGGCAAATGATAAGATGGAATGAGATACGCTATATCCTTGATGCTATCGGTTCAGCGGCCAGCCCAAAGCGATGCTTACGAAAACAAAGCTGAAACGTTACGCGTGCCTTGACCACTGACCTGACGCTCGAAGGAACGATTTCCGAGGAGCAGCGAATTTACTGATCATTAGCCAAGTGTACTACACGGTTGTTATTCGCTCATCAAACTGAAATATTCGGTGCCATCGATTTCCATTGCATGAGAAGTGTGTTGAAGTAGCCGCAGGAAAACAATGGGGAGCTGAAGTTTATACCGTCTTCACGCTTTATTGCCAGGCAGCATGGATGATGTTGTATCCACGCATGCACTGCTCATCCATACACTGCACCCAGACATGAATAACATGCACGAATTACTATGCATGAATAACTAATACGGTGTCGTGTCCAGCTTCGTTTGACCTCTCATTGACTTCAGTGCAGGCATGCCGCTACAATGCCGCTACATCACATCCAACAGTCAGCTAGCAGCCGATCAACAAATCGCTGGCACACGCACCGGTCAATCAAAACAATGATGCACTCGGCAAACACACCATGTTATTAGGCGAAACAAACCGTGAGCGTTGAGTCACGATTTGCGGTCTAACCAGCCGGCCGCTTCTGAACAGCATTCACAAGCGGCAGTATTGATTCAGCTGCAGTGCTAAGTCAACATTGGTCAGAAATCGGGATCAATAGAATGAGAAAACATTCATGCAGTTTCAAGCAATTAAACGCATTAACTTGCTTACACAAAGCAGTAACACCAGCAAAGCAAAGCAAAGCTGAGTGACACTCTTGTCAGCTGAGTGACACTCCTGCCAGCTGAGTGACACTCCTGCCAGCTGAGTGACACTCCTGCCAGCTGAGTGACACTCCTGCCAGCTGAGTGACACTCCTGCCAGCTGAGTGACACTCCTGCCAATCAGGGGAAGTGTTGTGTCCTGCAGTGCGGTTTTGTCACCCGCGTTCTGTCTCGGTTGACGCGTTGGACTGAGACCCGGCTGAACTGTAATCTGCCTCCGCGACAACAACTATACCTTGGACTCCGTGCTGACAGGTGGTATGACACTGTGTTGTGCTGCTGAAAAGTGGTAGTTGTGATGTCACTGTCACTGGTATGCATGTTCAGACTACCTTAACAACGTGGGAGGGATAACTATAGTTTCAAGTGCTTATATGCACATAACAAGGGAGATATCATTCAGTGACTTAAAAGTCGTCATTAAAAGAGCATTTATATTTTCTGACGAAAGCACTGTAAATATATTCCATCTTTTTCTTTGAAACTCAGTTATATAACTCAAGATTAACCCTATTCCTTGCGGGCGGCTATAATTACGGTGACGTACGGGGGTCAGTTCTGCCCCCCCCCGAAATCTCGGGAACTGCTCTGTCGATTTCGATGAGACAAACGCCATTCGATTCTTCATCAAAGTATCATTATTCTTGGACCCAATTTCTGTTCTTCAAAAATGGGGGTAAGGGGCCAAAAATAAGTAAGTTTGGAATGTTTTTTGAAAGGTCATTGCGGCCATGTGGCTCGTCCGACTCTCATGCCCCAAACGGTTTTTAGCTACAAATGTACTGTTCTTAACATATCAAAAGACAAGTATAAAAAACATAGGCGTATTCAGGGGATTTAAAATAGGGAGATTTGTATAACAAATATGTGCTGTTTGTGATTGTTTGGGACGGTAAGAACGTCTCATGTGGATATTTTTGCTGCAATTGGTTAAATTCAATATATTGCGCATAGGCGGATCCAGGTAAATAACGTGGAGGCAACATGCGCATAACGCTTTTACCTATCAATTTGCTAATTTGACGATTGAGCTCATTCGAGGGAGGGTAATGCCTCCCATTTTGCGTACCTGAGTGCGCCTCTGCCCCAAAATATTTGCAATCACAGTATGCTTGATGCACATTGATGTGAAAAGTATCTGACGAATTTATTGCACCGCAAACTACGAAGGAAGTATGCGCCACACAACCTCATTCGTAACACATTCCAAAAAAAACAGGGCCTGACTTAGGCCCTGACTTAGGGATAAGCAATGCTGATACATATTCTTGAGCATATGCACACTGCACAGTGCATACTTGTGTATTCACTTTTTTCTCACTCTCGCTCTCGCTCTCGCTCTCGCTCTCGCCCTCGCCCTCGCCCTCGCCCTCGCCCTCGCCCTCGCCCTCGCCCTCTCGCCGTCGCCCTCGCCTCGCCCATCGCCTCGCCCTCGCCCTCGCCCCGCCTCGCCCTGCCCTCGCCTCGCCTCGCCGCTCGCCTCGCCCTCGCCCTCGCCCTGCCTACGCCCTCGCCTCCTCCTCGCCTCGCCCTCGCCCGGCCCACCCCCCCCCCCCCCCCCCCCGTCCCCCCGCCCCACCCCCCCCCCCCCACCCCCCCCCCCCCCCCCCCCTCCCGGCCCTCGCCCTCGCCCTCGCTCTCGCTCTCGCTCTCGCTCTCGCTCTCGCCCTCCCCCTCCCCTACCTCTCCCTCCCTCGTCTGGCCTGTGAGAGATCCCCTACAGCGCCCCTCCCTCGTCTGGCCTGTGAGAGATCCCCTACCTCTCCCCTCCCTCGTCTGGCCTGTGAGAGATCCCCTACAGCGCCCCGTTTGTTCGCGCTCTAGCTGACTCGCCGCGCCGAATTCAACCCTGTTCTGATTTATAGCGCAATCTTATTGATTTATATGAAAATCAGGTGCCGATGGCCGGCCATGAGTTCTTCTTCGAAAGGCGAAGTGCCAGAGGGAGGGAGCGTATCGCTTTGCAGAGGGGAGTGGAGGGGGATGGTGGTGACGTCAGATGGCGAAGAGATGTGATGATGCTGGTAGATGGACTGGGGATGTGATGGTATTGATGGAAGGAATGGATGCAGCAGAAGTGATGGAGGGATTGCGATTGTTCGGAAAAGTTCAGTGGTCAAGTCGTTTAATTTAGAAACGGAACGCCAAAATGCGAACTCAGAGTTAATAAGACACAAATAATTTGCCAATCCTGATTTTGTCATATTTGATAATGTGTGCGGTATCTTAAAAAGAAATGAACCCAGGATGGTTGAGCTCACATTTTTCCTCTTTTTGTGTGCTGTTCACTTCATTTCTCTTCATTCCGGGTTGGCGTTAATGCAAAACAATGGTATCAATAATCATAACCATAACCATGCATTGTTTTTGTATTTCTTCCACCGTAAACGTGAAGATAACCAATTTTCGATACCGTTTTCTTCACTTATCTCATTTTATTTTATTTTGTGCAGGCCGCTTGAATCAGCCGGTCCAGTTGCGTTGTAGACAATGCATATCTTTTATATTATAGTGGCAACTGATTTTTGAGGCTCCGAAGGTCTGGAAATTGAGACCACCTGGCAGTCTTGTATCGCTTTGCATGAACAAAGTTACCTTTTGCGTGTTTTATTTTTAGAGAGTTTCCCAGCCCTGCCACCACAGACAGTGGTCACCTGGCAGCCTTACGACGGCTGAAACTATGCCACATTGCAGGCGATGGCGAAGATAAAAGGCACGGAAGGTCACCGTTAAGCCTTACCAAAGGCGCAGGTTTGTGGTTGAGAACCACTAATGGCACTCATAACCGCCAGAATGCCTACAACTTCTACGAATATGCATGCCACTGAAGACACCGCGATTAATATTCTAAACATAGCCGTAATTTTTAGCTCAAAGCGTCGACAAAATTAGTTCAAAGCACAGACATCCCGCAAGGTGTCATTGTGATGCAATTGGGAGTCTGTCGGAGTCCCTGAAGTCTGAATGCAGAACAAACAAGAAAAACACGTACGCGATTCATCAAGCCTAGGCCGGCTGCGGCTTTGTATTTTATTTTTCAGAGTTTGGCGAACACGACAACACTTCGCTTCGCCTTCACGCCTGCATGCAAATCAGCGGCGTTGATTTCCCGCACCGCTAATCCGATCTCTGGGTGTCAGCAGCGCACCAAACACTGCGAGCTTTCGTGACGCGAAGGCGCTTCCCCGCGCTAACCGGAATGAAAAGCTAACAGGACCGTGAACCAACGGAGGCCGTGAAGCAGAAGATTGTTCCAACTCCGCACGTCCGTAACTCACCATTGTTCTCCTCAGCTGGGTTAGCCCAACAAGCCTGGCAAAAACGGCCGGGGAGGCAGAGACACATGAAGGTCAGACGAGGATAGGGCAGTTGAAGGAGAGGGATATGGGCAAGAACCGAGGAGAGAGATAGTGAGATATCAAGTGACATCGAAGGAAGTATATAAGTAAACTGTAGAAGAGCAAGTATTTATCAGCAGCAACTAGAAATGTCTCAAAATGTAATCATCAAAGTTTCTCTTGTCAAGTGTGGAGCATCGCCAATCAAATGTAACGGAACGTATAAAGTATAACTTGCATAGCGTAACTCATCAGCAAACGTTATAATATCAATGAAACTATTTCACACTACTTCGAATAAGCCACAGTATAATCCATCCCATTCCCATTTCCCCTCCATAGTCCATCAGCAATGACATCTGCATCCCCGACAATCATCCCATATTTGCTCAGTCAACACCGCCCACGCTAGCTCGTGGGGATCATCCCGTTAACCAATCCTCTCCACTGCCTCTGTATCTAATATGACCCAATCTCCGGCACCGTAGCGTCGCTGTGTTTGTTTGCTTTTCGCCTTTCCGCGCGGACCGCACACAAACACTCGCGGTGGTGCGCACTGCGCACCGACCGTAAGCGACCCACCGGGCGTTCTGTTGAGATTCATCGGAAACCAACGGTAAACATGGCGATCGCTGTTTGTGGGAAGAATCACACCGTACGAGCTGGAATCGTCAGCGATTGTGGGAGTACTTGGGTCGGAACTCGGGGAGTGCTATTGGTGACGACAAGTGATGAAACGTTAACCAGGAGAAATAACACCTTTATAACGATGGGAGCAAGGGAATATACGCTTTGGCAAATTACTTCTTATTCGCCTTCTTTTGGTTATAATTTTATATTGTTACTCCTTCTAGCTAGCTAAGAAAATGTAATATTATCAACTCGTTATTAAAACTGGTTGAACATGCAGCAGGGTACCTACTTTGTCATGTAAATGTGCTACATAAAAACTGAACGTTTTGCTTTTGAGGTTAACATCGTGGTAGCATCAAGTATTTTCCTCGCCTTTCTTGTAGAACCCCATTAACAGAGCATTGTCTTTTGTCTTGCTTCATTCCAAAGTTGATGACTGGACCATGACTACTGATAGTTTTTACGCGTATTTTCTAAATCCTTGAGCAACAACCTGTTCTAAAAACTGGACCCTTGCGGTGACGAGATTAATCTGACCGTAGATAACATGCTGCGTCACTATAGTCTATCCCAATAAATTACCTAGCCCTAGTCTATCATCCTCTCTGTACGATCGACGTTTTATCAGGCTGTGCCATGCATCTGGTCTGGGTGTGCCATTCATCCTGACTGAAAATCAATCTGACCTCGTGCTGTATCAACTGCCCGGTCAGCGCTGACAAGGTTCCGATCCGTAATCGTATCCCTCTCAGATGACAAGTCAGCTGTGGTGTGACGTCAAGAGGGTGACGTCACCAGTGTCAGTGTTTTTCGCACTGCCAGAAGGATACGAGCACGTTGCGCCGTCTGTCTCTCTCTCTCTCGAAGAAGAAGAAGAAGAAGAAGAATCATTTTCCACATATTTTGTATTAACGACTAACGAATTGGGCAGTGACGACTCAGAACACTAGTGTTAAATGTGTACCGGATCGATTGTTGATCAGATATTTTTTTTTTACCACGAGTAATCTTAAGTTGAAACAGAAACCGTTCGGCAACGTTTCGCGTTCGAATATTTGATTTAAACCCCGGTAATCAAGACAGCAAGAAGCCTGCGTCGCGTCGACTGCTGAGCCGCGCTGCTATTGAAGAAGTCCGCACGAGCTTAAAGCGCTCGTTTGACCTTCGGGGCCGAACTCCGACACCACCTCCCACCGGGACCATCGATGTTCACCTGTCACCGGTCATATTTCGGTCACGTTTTGCCAACTGGCACGCGCCTGTCTTTCTGTCCCTCCCCGCCACCCGGTCCCTCCCGCCACCGACTCCCTCCCGCCACTTCCCTTTCTCCTCAATAGGAGCCACTCAACTTATTGGAACTTCCTGGCAGCTCGCAGTTGGCTTTCATACGAACAAATGCTCTGCTCGTTCTCTCTGAACACCGCTAACTGATATGAGAGCTATCACGGAATGACACAGATCGACAGGAGTTGGACTGTTCGCTGAGTGCGTTTCCGGACAGGCCGAGCCAAGTTGGTCTAATATGACTGGAGCTTCCGGTAAAGCTTGACGTTATGAAACACTGAGAACGGTGATCGTGCCTTTTGAGGGCTGTCTACTGGCCGTGTTTGAGCTCGAATGAGAGCGAAATGGCTGTGAGTTGAAAGCTTGAGTCCATTAGGGTGGGATGCTCTTAGCTATCTTCGCTTTATCCTTCTTGCAGTGCAGAATTATTGTCAGATTATTTTAAAAAATCACTCGTCTGTAACCATGTTTCATGAAGAAGCAACATTGTGTCATCCCTTACACTGGCGGATCCAGGAAGGGGGAGGGGGCAGGGGCAAAAGCCTTCACCCCACCATTCCAGGCTCGACAGGGGCAGCAATGCAAATTAGCCCCCACATTATTAAGAAAATTGATCGATGATATGCATGATGATTTTTGTATTCAATTTCAAGTGGTCATGGTAGAGCAGGTGTCAGTTATTGAGGGCCATTGTTTTGAATAGTAAATTGAATGTGACTAATACCATTGCTCACCTGTTCCAGACAGACATTCTAAACAAAGCTGCTAGTGAACACGTCTAGTTTGAAATAACCGGAAACCTTGGGGTCATTAGTATATACACTTAACACTAAATTGGGAAGCACATGTGGTAGCTTCATAACAAAATATTTCAAGAGCCAAGCTGTGTTCCTTCATATCTGCAAAGTCATTTTAATAAGGCAATAATGCATGTTCATCGCTTGTGAGAGAGTAGTACAACACTTGTTTGCTACACTGTTTTGTCTAGGATGTGAGAGCGAGTATGTAAACGTAATATTATTTTTTTAATATAGAAAGTATGCAAATGGTCAGCACACAATATAGAATATTTGTCAATTTCAATCTGCACAAATGACTAAAACACCGAAATGTCACGAGCTAAAGGCTATGCGGGTCCCTTCCCTGAAAGATCGAGTCAGCGGATGGTTGCTCCGGCAGAAAATAAGCATGCCTCTAAATGCAAATACGTTGCCAAATACTTCTCACAATACAATATCCGTGCCGCTCTTGGCCATCTCGCTGTGAGAGTCAAGAGACCATCAAGAATTCGATGTCCGTAACAACAAGGAAGAGAAATCCGTCTAGCTGACCCGTTTTTGTGAGGCGGTCTGCGCCAATCCCATAACAAATCATCAGCAGTGAACACTGAGAAGAACCACACCGAGGCCACCATGAAGACCGCATCCAACACCTACTCCTTGGAAGCCCTCCGAATACTACCAGCCTACACCGCCACACCTTAAAATACCACGGCTACCTAGCACATCCTTCCCATATGTGTTTTTTTAAAATGAAATAATATTACGGCATGTTCTATTAAAACACCAACTCTCGTCCATGCATCAGAAACCGTCGCCCGCAGCTGTCATCACTCTGCTAGCATATTTGACGCAAGAACTAATTTTTTACATCAGAAGATAAGCCTTCTATCTTGCTAGCCCTGTCCATCACCACTGAGCTCTTGTCCATCAACTGCACAAACCGTCACCTTTTGACGTTTCACTGTACTTCTCGCACACCCGTGCTGCCGTCTCCATCAATGCACAACATACCCGACTTCATGTCCAAGCATGGCCTGGTTACACGCTTAAGAAAAACTGATTTTAGTGCCAAAACTTTGTGTGGTGACCTTCAATCCCTGCACCTGCCGTCTGTCTCACTAGCACCGCCACCCACATCTTTTACCGTCACGCCGCCTGTCCCACCACCACACCAGCTCGCACCCCGCCGCCCGAGCCCACGCAGACATCGCACCTCGACTTCCTATCCGCCCTGACCCCAAAACAGCTACCATCCAAGCCCAGCCAGCCCACCCCATTATGGGCCCCTGCGTCTGTGAACACAGCCAGCACGCCGCACGACCCGACCGCCGCCCGCCGCCCGCCACCCAGCAGTCATGAAGACGCACATTGTTTGCCTAGCCGCAGCTCGGAGATGTATTATTCATTGCGGCTGTGCGCCGAGCCAGCCGCCGTGTGGTCAGTGGTGTGGTCTGTGGTGGCGCACGCAGCTGTGATCGGGTGTCGTCTCTGCGTCTGAAAGTGGGAGAGATGAGCTGTAATGAGTGGTGGTGATGCAGGAGCAGTAATTGCAGACGTCAGAGTTATATTTGTGGAAGTTGCAAGGTGTGCAATTAAAACTTTCGGATGTGCCTTCATGAATCCAACATACTATTTAACGAAAGTCTGTCTGTCTGTTCGTCCGCACCTAATCTTTTTCCCTATACATTTTATTGATTCGAAATACTATGCAGGTTTGACACATTAGCATAGAATATTATATACAAAATGGTTGCAGATCGTATGACAACATCTACTTGTGCACTATGTGCCCCCTCATTTCCCAACATCAATCTGTCCTCCTATACGTTAAGATAATGTCTGTTCATAAAAATAACACATTTTTATTTCTCCGTATGATACGCCATCTGCTAGCAGAACTTGACAACACGTATGTCGAACAGCAAGCGAATATGAGGTGGTGCTGGTAGGTGGCGCAGCCAGCACATATGATAGGTGGCGCTAGAGAGTCCTTTGACGGGAAATGTAAATAATAATGCAGTCTGTATACCATCAGGGGTCGCAACCTTCCCGGCCCGCGGCCAGATGCCGGCCTGCGACCGGCTGACGTCCGCCCGCGGCTTGGTATCAGCAACTTTTACATTGTATTCCGGCCCGCGGTGCCCTTCAGAAATTGAAAATAGTTTTAACCAAAAGTATGCGTGCATTCGTGATGTTTTCATTCTCACTTTTGCCTGCTGGCAAAAATTACATCCTCGGAAGTCAAATATTTTTGGGGCACACTGGTCGGCTAATGAAGTTGAGACGTGCTTTCATTTTTATATATATATATTTTGCCTGCTAGCGCAGTCTGTCTAAGAAGGTACACATATTCCACCATGTGACATACGGCAAAACATCTCAGCTGTTAAGACAGCTTTTGAAATGCATTATTACGCTGTCATATTTCCCAAATGTGACACATCAATTGCCGTCATGTATCGATTTATGCCCCGGCCCGCCCGAACTGCTTCCAGATCTCTCATCCGGCCCGCGCCCTAAAAGGTTGCCGACCCTGGTATACATTAGATGTCAGCGAGCGGACGGGTAAGCACTAGTGTGCTTTCTATTTTAATTTACAATGGATGTCAGAAAAAAAACGTTGGTAGCAATTTTCAGATGAAATATTGGTAAACCCCATGGGCGTAGCGACCACTGGGTACACTGGGTACACTGGGTACACTGGGTACACTGTACCCAGTAAAATTCAAAGGTCCAAAATTGACTGGGTACTGTAA
>VOPJ01007711.1:0-41073 GCA_014673585.1 Semibalanus balanoides
GTTATGAATTGTAACACATTCATCACAACCTTGATTGCTGGACATAATCAATGTTATAGTATCATGATCCATGTTACATTGCATTCCTCCTGGTTCCAGAAAATACCCGCGAACCAGAAAATACCCGCGAACGCGAACGAAACAAACTTGTGTTTAACGCATTATTCCTCCCGTTTCCAGGACATATTTGAGGAGTTTGAGGAGAAGCGGCGACGGCGCGGTGCCGACCACAAGGAGATCGACCCCAAGTGTCTCACGTGGAAGCCGTTCCAAGCGCCCGACCAGAACAAGTCGTCGTGACCTGGTGTGGCGTGATGACCTCGGTCAGGTCACAGCGGAGGTCAAGGTCACAGGAGCTCCGGGCCACCTGACCGTTCTGTCGTCCGGTCGGTACTCAGTAACTTGAGGCACGTGCTAAAGTCGTGCAAGGTCGGATTCTAAGGGACCATCAGACTCTGGGACATACCTCCCCGACAAAAAATACTGAAATCGGCCAAAAGTTGTCACATCTCCTTACTTGAAAGATAAGCAGCTTTTGTAAGAGAAGTTTGCTTAATGAGTTTAAGCATGAAGAGCATCACGTTTTATTGTTTATTTTTCCGTTTCAATGAAATTAGGTCCCCAATGCCACATATTTGCCTGTTCTGTATCCGTTATTGCTGTGACGTATAAACGTACTGCTCAGCTGATGACAAGATGGCGGCGAGCGCGCGCGATTTGAACCGTGGCGTCGCAGATGCCGATGTACAAATGTCAATGTATGTGTTGTGGGTGCGCTGCGGCATAGCTGCGGATAGGGACCTCTGATGGAGCGAGCACCTTTTCATCTGCGAGACTTTGATATGTAAGAAATATCGTGACGTACCTTGTATGGTACGTGAGCACGCCTGTGGGTGTGCATACGTTTTTACCGACCGCATTTGAAACGGAGTGTAATATCGTGTCTCAGCCACTAGTGTGTTGATACTTGATACCATTATCAATGTCATGTCTCGTCCGTTGGCATGTGTGACTAGTCCTGTCCTGGCATATTTTGGTCGTCTGCCGACCAGTGCTTTTAAGCAAATGAGATTGTGACTAGCTGTGGATAAAACTATGACAGTTGCCCACGAATTGTCAGTTATGCACGTCGGCCGATGTTGATGAGATCTTAAAAAGACCCGTCGGTGGTCCTGATATAAAGATCACCACGATACGTCTTGTTCCGACTTCCTCATCACATGGCTCTCACTTGCCAGAAGAGAAAGACAAACAAGGACTTGAGAGAAGTGCGTGAACGGATTATGCATTTTATGAAAATACGTGAAGCAGTGCAGTCAATGTCAGGCGTCAGGCAATAAATGAAAAATTCGAGATAGCTGTTTGATAGCACCGTTCATTAGCTGTTATGCGATGTTGTGTAAAATGTGATTATCTTAAAAACTGTATTTTCTTTGAAAAAAATATGACCTAATTTGGCTCGAAATCCGTCGGAAGTGACGTCACTATGACGTCATTTTCTCGTGACACATAACCCCATTAATTTGTATTTTGCTGACATGTGAAATAATATGCCCCGGAAAAGTACTGAAAGCTGTGCGTAGATAGCTGCATTCGTTCTTGAGATATTTCAAATATTCCTCATGGGGGAGCTAAAAAGTTTAAACACCCCCAGTGACTCGCGGGTTAAAGACTTAGTTAAAGTTTAGGACATGGCAGCTAGGTGCTCGATTCGAACTACTATTGGAACTTGTTGTTTATTGACATCGGCCCTTATTGTTCACGTGCAGAAAAACTGTTCTCACAGCCACTTTCTCTGAATTTGTCGTCGATGCATGTGATGTGACAGATGAAATGTGCACTGCAGGCATGTGCCAAGGCCAAAAATAGGATCCAAGATCCACAAGATCCCACAATAAACTGACTTTTCAGGATTCAGGATCCCACGATTTTCCTCTTCTCCAGGATCCAAGATCCATAGGATCCAGCGAAATTTTTCAGGATAAGATCCACAGGATCCCAAGACAAAATTATTTTCAGGACGCTGTTCGGATGCACGCTAGCGGCCGCTAGTAGTGCTAGTAGCGCATTCGTTCTCCATGGCAACCAGGCGTCAGCCAATGAAAAGCCAGAAAATAAATACGTCACGATAGGAAGCGTGGAGCCTGCGGAGAGGCTATCTCCGCTAGCGGAAAATCGCAGAAGCGGCGATGGCGCTATCGGATGTGTTTCAAGAGTGGCGCATGAGACAAATCAATATAAAATGAAAACAACACAGATGTGAAATGCCCCTGGCCCCGAAGAGAGTCTGGGAGTGCTTACGTCTGTTTCCTGCTGCGACTATTTTCGTGACGTAATTGTGACGTCAGCTAGCGAAAAGTGCTAATGCGTGTGCCGAACAGCGCTCAGGATCCAGGATCCAACAAGATCCAAGATCTTGTATCCTAGGGATCCTGGATCCCGGATGTTTTGAATATTTACCATGTCTGATCACCACATGTAAATGTTACACCATTGGCTTCTTTCCCGTATTGCTTTCTTACGCAATGTTTAAACCTGAAAATTTTAGGAGATGTCCCCGTCCCCCCTATCCCTCGACGCCCATGATTAAGAGGCCAATAACTTACACCGCCAGCTGAACAGCTGTGCTTATTACCTTATTCGATAATATACTACGGAGTACGGATGCTCCTTTGTTCTATGTTCACGAACTCTGTCAACCGCTAGCGAATCAGGAGAATCAGAAGTGCTTGGTGTAGGGGAAAGAGAAAGGTAGACTCAGAGACACAGAGGCATAGAGGAATCGAGGCAGAGAAGCAGAGAGGCAGAGAAGCAGATAGGCAGAGAGGCAGAGAGGCAGAGAGGAATCGATACAGAGAAGCAGAGAGGAAGAAAGGTAGAGAGGCAGAGAGGCAGAGTGGCAGAGTGGCAGAGTGGCAGAGAGGCAGAGTGGCAGAGTGGCAGGGAGGCAGACAGAGACAGAGACGGCTCCACGTCAAAACTTATAATGCATAACTTCCAACGTCAAGACTTCCAAGCCAAAACTTCCATAGGAAAAACTTCTAACAGTCAAAACTTCTAATGAAAAACTTACAAGCGACAAAACTTCTAATGAATTAACTTCCAATGCCAAAACTTACAAGCGTCAAAACTTCCAATGCAAACTTTCATAAACTCAAAACTCTGAGCGTCAAAAAACTTGTAATATCAAACTTCAGAGATAAAATCTTCTAAAGAGAGAAAATTCGAATGCAAAAACTATCTTTGCGACAAAACTTCTAAGCAAAAACTTCCAAGCGAAATACTTCAACAGTTTGAAAACTTCTAACGAAAAATTCCCCAGTGAAACTTCTTAATGGCCAGAACTTTCAGCAAAAAATTCCACGAGTCAAAATTCTAAAATAAAAATCATGCGTCAAAACTTCTAATGAAAAAAAAATCCAAGCATCACAAACATATAATAAAAACTTCCAAAGCGTCAAATTTCTAATAAAAACTTCAAAAGCGCCAACTTCTAATGAAAAAGTCTGCCAAGCGTCAAAACTTCTAATGAAAAAGCTTCTGAGCGTCAAAACCTTCTAATAAAAAACTACAAGCGTCAAAACTTAGAAATAAAAACGCACAATTCAAAACTTCTAACCTTGCTCAAGACCTAACCTCACATTTCCTAGCCTAACCTAACCTAACCCGCGCACTACATGGGGGTGTTCGCGCCGAACACAAACTGCACGGGGTAATCCGCCCTCAGAGATTTCGAAAACTACTCTACGTAGCGACAAGCGGAAAAGATCATTAGATAGCTTCAGACAAGCTCTGTCGAAAAGTATATCAGTATTTTCTCAGGTCAGGTCTAAAATGAGGTTACCAGATGTCATCAAAGTTCAAATTGTCCGGTCTTAGGACTTTGCTCCAGAAACTCCCAAATATCTCGGAAACCAGGATTGCTAGGAACCGACGAAAAAAGTAATCGAAAGCTCTTGAAAAAAGCAATCGCCGAAAGGTCCTCAGATTTTAGATCAGGTCAATAGCTTAGGCTCCAGACTATCAAAGGTCAAAAAGGCTAAGCTTTTTTCGTGAAAAGCATTTCACATAACAAAGATAGGGATACAACTTAAACGCCATCGTGCTTGTTTCGTCAAGGCAATTTGAAACATGTTAATGGTGTCCTGTTTAGGTCAACTTATAAATTTGACCTCATGCAATGACAAATGGCGGCGCTGCGCGACACCATTTTTCCGCTACGCCTGAAAAACCTGAGAGGACGGAAATCTCCCCCCCCCCCCTGCAGTGCGCGGGCCAACCTTTTGGGATGGAAAGTTATTTCATTGGAAGTTTTGTCGCGTTTTTTTTGCTTTAGAAGTTTTGACGGTTGGATGTTTTGACGTTTGTAAGTTTTGACGGTTAGAAATTGTGACGCTTGCAAGTTTCGCCATTAGAAGTTTTGACGCGTATAAGTTTTTGCATTGGAAATTATTTCATTGGAAGTTTTGTCGCGAAGAAGTTTTTGCTTTGGAAGTTTTGACGGTTGGAAGTTTTGTCGTTTTGCCATTAGAAGTTGTGTCGCTTAAAAGTTTTGGAATTGGAATTAATTTCACTGGAAGTTTTGTCGCGAAGACGTTTTGGCTTTGGAAGTTTTGACGTTAGGAAGTTTTGTCGTTTAGAACTTGCTTTGGAAGTTTTGACGCAAAGAAGTTTTTCCATTAGAAGTTTTTCCGTTGGCAGTTTTGACGCGTGTAAGTTTTGACTGGAAGTTTTGTCGTTAGAAGTAATTCCTTGGAAGTTTTGTCGGCACACCGACAGAGACAGAGACAGAGACAGATACCCCGTTTACATGAGCACAAACTTACGGATCATTTACGTCAAATTCCGGTAAACGTCAGTTTCGGCTTCATGTAAACGGTGTAGTATAGGATGGGCTACATAGTTAATAGAGAGTATTTGTATGCAGAGGGTATTTAGGTGTCGAGTACTTCGCGCGCACTCTTCTCTAGATTATGGAAGATCTCTGAAGATGTATGACCATATAGCATGGTAGCGCCGTGATACTCTCAGAGAGTCGATACAATGATCGAAAGATGTGGCTCTCACTCGCCATGGTATATAACTCTACTCTTCTTTCTCGACTTCTTCACACTCACGCTCATAGTGTCCCTAAGTGCAGTAGGACTGTATCAACACGTCATACACACGGAGACTTGAGGGAGGATGTTAAACTGCTACGTATTCTCGCTTCCCATACTTATTTGGCGGCATTTTATCAGAAATTTGGCCGGCGGCAATTTGCTCGGCACTCGTAGTAGTCGAGAAGTCGTGTGTACTGGTGGTGTAGAAATGTATCGGTCGTATCGATAGAGTTTGATATGACATCGCAGACATCGTTAGAGTTGATATGGATGTGCACGCTCGCCATTAGATGAAGCAGTGTGGATGTCTGTCTGTACCAAAACTTGAGATTGTGTAGTATGATATATGATTGTGTAGTATCAGAAGTGGTAGTGTTCGATGATCGATAGAGGTGGTAGTAGCGGTATAGAGGATATACTGTGAAGTTATAGTGAGTGATAGCGTTAGTCAACATGACTGTGCAGGCTCAGAAGATATGCCACAGTCAGCAGCAGAGATGAGATCGCAGTGAGACTCGATGTGGAGTATGATAGATATGATGCAGTGATGCTATGAGGTGGATGCTACTCACGCAATAGACGAGTGTGTTTTTTTGCCGGGGCGTGCATTCCGTGCAACATCGCCCCTCCCTTCGGTGGCCAGCTGCCGGCCCTTTGTCTCATCCCACGATCGAATCGTAGCCGGCGCTCACGATGCGGACAACAGGGCTCAGGGGAGCGGCCTGTTAACGGGCGAGGGTGGCTTGCAACGGGCAGACGGGTATGACAACAGCTGCTGCTGCTGACCGGCAACTCGTGGCATCAACTCTGCAGGTCCAAATCGATAAACATTTTCAAACAAATTCCTTGTTCTCACTACCACACAAAATGGTCTCTCGATATGGCAAACAGCGCGGTTTGTGACCTCCCCAGGAGGCCTCTGCTTCGCTCACTGGGCTTTCCCGCCTGTAGAGGGCTTCTGCGGAGCTTTGATGGTCTGTGGTTCCCGGATGGAGCCTGGAGGCAGCTCTATGCTGAGAAATAGCGCATTATCGTCCCGTTTCCCAGCACGAAGCTCGGGAGAACGCCACATCCGACCGCTCCTCGTGGTCTGCAGACCGCTCCTCGTGGTCTGCAGACGGCGAATATTACTGGGTCGGCCCTGGTGGGTTCTTCTCAGACCAGCAGTGTGTCCCGGAAGGCCGGTTTTTATTGTGGCAGTGACGGCCGTCGGGGCGGCATAATGCATTGTGGTTGTGTATATAGCGTCGCGCTAAACCACACTTTGCATTCTTTTCGAGTTGTCTACGATTAGGTTCGTCAGCCTGCACCCAGGAATGTGGAATTGCGGTTGGGTTTCGACCAATTCCGAACTTATAGGGACTGTTTCACCTTCCTGAAAGTTGTCAAATATACCCCGGTTTAATCAAAAATATGAAGTAAGTGCAGCTGAAAACGATGGTGATATTTGTTTCTCGGAAAGTCACTTAACTTTTTTGGGAACAATGACGTCATTATTGAACTATATAAATCTATAGAGGTATGCCACAATCTTTGAAGACAATTCTGGCGACTCGAATATAGACAATATTTTGTTATCGTACTCGCCGCAGGTAATCTAACGAAGGTTCGATAAATACATGTAGTTTTTCTCCCGGGACCGACAACCTTGAAGTGGCTGTCAGCCAATCAGCGGCGGGACTTGCATAAACCCCCTTTTCCAAATTCCGAAATTTAATTGCTTAAAAACAGTTAAGTTTCCCTAGAAGCACACAGCACCGTCACGACGTAGTGACAATGTTTCCACGACGTAATTACGCCGGAAGACCATTGTCATGAGTCATGACGTTGTGGCAACGTTATATGCTACTAGGGTTCGATTAAAATGGTCTTAGTAATATTTTTTTTCAATAACGGCCAAAGATTGTCTATGTCAATGAGTTCAAACCCCAATACAAATGTAAAACGTTCCGTTAAGGAAATCGGCTGATTAGTGACAAGTCCAGTTATTTTTAATTCTAATTCGACAGACTTCCGCTTTGAATATGATCTCGTCTAGGCAGTCCTGACAGAGAGCTGCGGAGTCAAAGGAGTTGTATCGATGACGTGACTCATTGCCTCCAACCTGGGAAAAATCCTAGTGCGACCACGATCAGCGATTGTGGTGTCCGGACACAATGGCGATTATCATTTTGACGAATGTCATTTTGGCGAATGCATATTGCCGAAGGACACTTTGACGATATGTGTTTTTGACGACATGTGAATATGCCGAATGCTTAATGGCGAATGTCATTTTGTCGAAATGTTTTTTGCCGCATGTAAAAATATATCAATGTATTTTTGCCGACATGTAAAAAGGTCGAAATGTGATGTTGGCATGTGAAAAAGTCGAAATGTCTTTTTGATGAATGTCATTTTGCCGACATGTGAGAATCGAAATGTCTTGTTTGGCCGAAAATGTTCTTTTGTGACATGTGAAAAAGTCGAAATGTCTTTTTGATGAATGTCATTTTGCCGACATGTGAAAAGATCAAAATGTCTTTTTGACGAAATGTTCTTTTGTCGACATGTGAAAAAGTTTAAATGTCTTTTTGACGAAGGTCATTTTGCCGACCTGTGAAAAATCGAAATATCTTATTGCAGAAATGTTATTTTGTCGAAAAAAGCCGAAATGTAATTTTGATAAATGTTACTTTGTCGACGTGTAGAAAGGTCGTAATGTCTTTTGGCCGAAAAGCCATTTTGTTGACATGTCGAAAAGCTAAAATGTCTTTATGGCGGATGCTATTCTTTGTCGACAATTGAAATATTCGACTTTTGTTTTTGCCGAATCCCGAATACATTTGGTGCCGTCAGCAGAAATTGTCGTCGTGTGTCAATGGTTGATTACTAAGTTAGATTGTTCTACTGATGCCCTGCTGGGAGCGTAAAAGATACCCCATTTTTTCAAACCGTGTCGGCAAAATGGCATTCGTCAAAAAGACATTTCGACTTTTTCACATGTCGACAAAAGAACATTTCAGCAAAAGGGCATTTCGATCTTTTCACATTTCGACCTTTTGACATGTCGACAAAAAGACATTTCGACATTTCTACACTCGGCAAAAAAATATTTCGACAAAAGGACATTCGCCATTTAGCATTTGGCATATTCACATGTCGTCAAAGTGTCCTTCGGCAATATGCATTTGCCAAAATGACATTCACCAAAGTGTCCTGTAACCGCGGTTGTCGACTCCGGGCCCCGGCAGACACTGCATGTGAAAAATCACTAAATTGCAATTGAAATTCCGAACAGCAAAACAAGTATCAAAAAGCCCAGAGCCATAACCCATACCACCGCAATGGAGCACAACACATCTCTACCTCGCCCACCAGTCGTTCATTTTTCATCCGATCTCCGAGCGGAACACAGTCGGCCACAGGGCTGTTATCTGTCCGCTGATTGGTCAACACGACAGTCTGAGCTGTTCGGGCTGTCTGTGCAGCGTGGGCAGCCGTGAGCTGTTTCCTGCGTGTGCAGCGTGGCCCTCATCAATCAATGACGATTCACGATATAGCACAACAGCTGATGACGGCCGCAGGCGGCCTAACTGCTGGGTGCCCCCATGTGTGTAGGTGAGCTCAGGGGTGTAGTTTCCCTTTCCTATTCAGTGTCGGGGGCTTCAGCCCCCCCCCCCCCCACACACACACTTGGCTTCAGCCCCACTTAGACCAGGAATGTGTGTCAATTCCGGGGTGAAATATGTATTATGTTTATTTTGATGGTACTTGAAACTAACTTTTTCAAGCTCAGCCCCCCCCCCAAAAAAAAATGAGAAGACTATGCCCCTGGGTGAAGCTCATCAGGTCGACAACCATACGCTATAGGACTCTATACGAATTGTGTGATAAATTGAAGGCACCGAATTCTAAGTTCACTCACAACCAATACCAATATATTGCAAAAAAATGTTTCAATGGTAAGATACTAGATAGTACCTATATAATTCAGGGCAGGCAAGGTCTACTGGTCACTGGACGGTGTGGGCGGGAAATACACGTGAAGAGGGAACAGCTCTGGTTGCACGCTGCTGCTGCCGCTGCTGCTGCCGCCGCCGCTGCTGCTGCCGCTGCTCCTGCTGCTGCCGCTGCTGCTGCCGCTGCCGCTGCCGCTGCCGCTGCTGCTGCCGCTGCTGCTGCTGCTGCCGGGACATGCATGGTTTGCCGAGTGGGTTCGAGGTCGAGCGCTTATGTGCGGCAGTGGGTGGTGTTTTGACGCAGCTTCTCCGGATTCTGACGCGCTAAGGCAGCTGTGACGCACCAGCGCTGCAGCGCTGTGGCGCTGAGTAACACAGCGCTGTGCACAGCTGCATCTCACTGGACTGTCACTGAACTGTCACTGGACTGTCACTGGACTGGCACTGGACGTCACTGAACTGTCACTGGACTGTCACTGGACTGGCACTGGACTGTCACTGAACTGTCAATGGACTGTCACTGGACTGTCACTGTACTGTCAATGGACTGGCACTGGACTGTCACTGGACTGTCACTGGACTGGCACTGGACTGTCACTGAACTGTCAATGGACTGTCACTGGACTGTCACTGGACTGTCAATGGACTGGCACTGGACTGGCGCTGGACTGTCCACTGGACTGACGCTGGACTGATCACTGGACGCTGACCACTGCAACTGTCACTGGATCTGTCACTGGAACTGTCAATGGGACTGGCAAGGCGGAACATGCGGCGCTGGACTGTATGGAGCTGCACAGGCGTCAACTTTCTGAAAATCAATTGGGGTTGCACCGTTAGTTGTTAAGAGCCACATTTGTACCACATCTCGGTATATACATAGACCGTAGTGTTGAATTCCAAAACTATTGGGGTTGTAGCTACAACCCCCTTTGCATTAAAGTTACAACCATGCTGGACTGTCACTGGACTGACGCTGAGTAACACCGCGCTGTGCACAACTGCACTGCTCGCCGCTCACTGGACTGTCACTGGATTGTTACTAGACTGTCACTGGACGGTCACTGGACTGTCACTGTCGCTCCCCTTTCTCTTCTTGCTCCCCTCATTCCACTCAATCTTGTCACTAAATTTACTCGCTCCTCGGAGCTCTTACTCCATCCGTCGTGCACTCCTCCCACTACCCTCACTCGACTCCGCTTTACCCTTCCAAGTTCCATATCCAATCTTCCCCTTCCCACCCACTCCTCTCATTTCCACTCATTCATTTGTTGTGCTCCTCTCACTTCTCCCACTCTCCTTTAGTTTCTTACTTTTTGTGCAGTGCCTGATTGGCAAATGGCAACCTACAGACATTTAGTGACGTCGCTAGATAACGCCTCATCACTTTTGTCACAATTAGGCTGAATATGGCAGCCACCGGAAACTCAATGTGGTCACGCCTGCTGTCTCTGTTTCTCTTTCACCCTTTCTCTGAGGCTCAACATTTGTGCGCATTTGGTCTGCAGCTGAGTTGGCAAATCAATGACGCTCGGCCGACACGGCACAGCACGGAACGGCATGGCATGGCATGACATACCGACGGCATGACAAAGAATGGCCCGACACGGCACAACAAGACATAGCACGGCTCGGCACGGCACAAGAAACTAACGTCATGTTGCACGTGAAGGCACGACACGGCACGGCACCGCATAGCACACAGGCAGAACGGGCCAACGCGCAACCGCATAGCACAAGCACAGACACGGCACGGCACCCGCATAGCACAAGGCACGACAACGAGCACGGCACGGCAAGGCACGGGCCCGGCATAGCAACAAGACCACCGACACGGGCGCGACAGGGTACGCACAAAGCATACCTCAATGGTAGCATACCTATCAATACACCCATTCAATGGAGCTGGCTTCAGTATCCCCACTCGCAACAAGCTTGCTTAGCTGAGTGGGGTCCATGAAGAACAGCATGAAAGGCTCGATTATTGACCTGAATTTGTCCTCCGCCCAGTGTGCCTGATATCCCATTTACTAACACCATGAAATATGAATGAAATGTGGAATCCCTGGGACGTATGCTGGGGGGAGTCATGTTGCCTGTTTTCAGAGATGGACTACTTTCAGCCTTCTTTTTTATAAAACCATTCTAACACCCTAAGTCCCCTCCTCATATGCTTTTTTATGTTCGTTTCCATTTTCTTAAGCTGGGAGTGCGGACATTTCTCTTTGTTCTCTGGTGTTAAAGAAAGGTATTGTGCGTCGTTGGGATCGAGGTGGGGGCACTCCTGGTGCACCTATTAATGGGTGGCGGATTTAAAAAAAAAAAAAAAAATGGTAGGGCATAGCACGGCACGGCATGACAGCACGGTACGGCAAGACATGTCATGGCAAGGCATGGCACAAGACACGGGTCGACACAACATAAGACACAGCTCGTGACGTCACAGCACGGCCCGATCTCGGCTGCAGCACGGTGACGGGGCGGCGCGCCGGAGCTGCCCCCCCCCCCCCACCGCTCTCCCCTGCTGTGCTGACGTCATCAGACCGGCGCTTTTGGACCGGGGTAATGGCGGCTAACGGGTACGGACAGCCGGTCGGCCTCGCCGCAGGCAGTCTGTGCCAGTCTGCACTGCTCACCAGTCTGAGCGGTCTGCACAGTGTTTGCAAGGCTCAGCGCCGCGGCCGCTGCAGCCAGCCCGAGCTGAGGGGCTGCGGCAGAGCTGCGACAGAGCTGGGACAGCCAGCGCAGCTTCAAACACGCGCGACAGCAGCAGTGGACGGAACTCAGGGCAGATAGGCTTAAAGCATTTGTATATTGTTGTGCGTTTTTACATTTCATGTCTTACACATAATACAATCGCAAAGTAATGTTTCGCAAAGAAGGTTTCGTCCGAGCTAATAGTGGGTTTTACCGTCATGGCGGAGATCCGGGAACGTTAGAACACGCCAATCGTAAGCCAAGTAATGCGTTCAATGAACAGATTCATAAAGGGCTGTGAGGTCAGGGCTGTTATTCATAAAGCGTTGTTATTCATCATCCCGTCAGCCGTCAGCTGAATCACACTGAATCATAAAACCAGCGTATGGAAGCATGGAAGTCGAACCAGCGACATTCCGAACATTCGCTGACGCATACGCTTGGGCGCTTTGTTGTCGGCGCCATGACTTTCCAGTCGCGACCGGTCATTGTCTCAAGAGAGGTCATGCACATACTGAAAAACGCGTGGAAACACTCACACGCTGTGTCACCAACCAGGGTTGTACTCGACTCATATTTTTGACTGACTCGACTCCGACTCATTTTCGTAGGGATTCTGACTGAGGCGGGGTATTTTTGTTTTGAGTCGACTCAACTTCGACTCATTTGCTTTTACCCCTGACTCAACCCAGACTCAAAACAGGGGGTACATTTTTTAGTAGACTCAACTTTGACCCATTTGCTTTTACCCCTGACTCAACTCTGACTCATCACTCATGTGAAGTTGCTCGAGTCGACTCATTTTTGACTCATGCTCAACAGACTATACGACTTTGGTTCAAGTGTATTTGACTTGCAAAATGTGATTGGAATATTATTTGTAAATACTATTATTTTGATTTACACTGAATCAAGGCCCGTGAATATCGCATTATAAATAATAAATTTATATATACTTCATCTATTTGCATTGGAAGATATATTCAAATATATATGCAAAAATGGTAACAATATCAAAACTGAGAAAAATAATTAATGAAAGTCAATTTGTATATGCTGTCGAGTCAACGTTCTTAAACTTAACCTATCTCAAGTCAATTTATGATCCATGCTCCTTGACTTCAGACAAATGCCGTTTATGGTCATAAAACATTTCAGGAAAAACAATGTATTTACGTATATGTGTTCGTAGGGGTCATGGGATGTTTAAGTTCAAGTTAGATCGGTTGTTAGTGACAGCCCAGCCAACAATTAACTTGGACACTGATCCGGGCACAATGGTTCAGTCCCATTGTGCCCGATCAGTGCCCAAGTTGATTGTTGGCTGGGAGTGGTTGAAACTTGAATGTATTCTCTGGGAAGGTACGTACTGGGATATCATCAATTGGCTTTAATTATTGGTATCTTATAATTGGTCATTTCTGGCATGCTATTTGATGCAGAGTAAATTCTGTTGATATTGTTGTTATGAGGTTACCTTTATATATACCGCATATATCATGTCTATGTATGTATGCAGCCAAGGGCGGATCCAGGGGGGGCAAAGGGGCCCACTGCCCCCACCCCAAACCACCAAAATCGTGCCGCAAAATTTTGACACATCCTGAGTTTGTTGTAAAACTAGCAACTTCCTTTTACTAGAGAAAGTTTGTTTTAAATCATGTTATTGATACATAAGCAAGCGAAAATCCACATGAGTTTTCAGAAATTATGCGATAATTTTTGGGATTCCCCCCCAAACTGTCAAAATCACACTTTCTGGATCCGCCAGTGTATGCAGCATTGTATTTAAAGTGAATAATTGTATTTAATTGTTAAATACAGAGGTGAAAAAAACATAAAACTGGACAACCTAGTGTTGGGGCGCCGAGCCCGGCCTCTCTGACCCTGGCGCTACCCCGGCTGCGCTTCTCGAGCGGCGTCGGCACAGCTGCCGACAGGCCGGGAGCAGGTAGCGCGCCAGATCCGGGTCTGCCAAGGGGCCGCGTGGGTCCAGGAGTTGGAGGACGGCTCCACTCAATGCTAAGAGGAGCCTCGCTGCTCCCGCTAACATTTCGGCGAACATCACCTTGTAGGCAGATAGGGGATCTCGGCGCGGCCCGGAGCTAGTGTTGGGCGTGGGCTCAGTCGGCGTTTTCTCAAGGTCCATACAAAAGTCCAGAGGGAGGTCTTTGTCATTTTTTGTAGACTCCATTTCTTTTTCTCGCTCGGGGCTTTTCGGACCTAGCGACACTCGCTGTACGCGGGAAAAAACCTTTCGCCTCTGCTTTCGCCCCCACCGTTGCTCCCGTTGTTTCCGCCGTCCGTTGTGAAGTGCCCATGGGGGAGTGGCCTGATCTCGGCGGCTGCGGACGTCACTCCAAGCGAGTGCGGCATCTTGGCAAGCTCGCGGGGGCCGTTGTTGGGTTTATTTGGGCGGCGGTTATGTTGTCTGTGGTGTGAGGAAGCCGGTTTCCTTGCGAATGACAAACAGCTCGCTGGTGGTCAGGCCGCTGCGTGCTCTGTAGTCGGTGCGGCTGTGGTGAGCAGGATTGAAGCCGCATTTCCTCGGATGACGGCGAAGGAGCAGCGCTGGAGGAGCCACTCGGTCTCGCGGCGCTCACCGGTAACTGCCGTCAACCGGGCACCGAGATCGCGAAGGAAAGCCTTCGTCGATGGACCACATGCTCCTCCAGTTTCGAATGCGATTGGTTCAAACCGGAACCGATCGACAAGCTCGACGTATTTGCGGCGTTTCGCGAGCTTGGCGTAGTGGGCTGCTGCCCCGGCTTTTGTTGCGGCGGAAGCTAGGTGGGAGTCTGCAAAGCTGTTGATGCAGCTGTCGACATCGCATTGCTTCACTTGGGATAAGGAGCAGTCAGCAGAGTAAGTGATTACTCTTTAAGGGAATATAGCACCTTTTTAACATTAGTTTTTTAACTGAGATAGCCAAGATTGTCGGGCTGTACTGAGAAACCTTCTAAATCTGAAATTTTTCCTTCAAAACGACCTATGTTGCAGTTTTGAACGCAAAAACCGTTGGTCATTATTGGTCTATTTCAACGTCACAATCCCGTGGACCGTATCCATACGTTCAATCAGTTAGTTACTCCACTGTGATTTTCCACCGCAATTGCTTTTTTGAACCGTCCGCTTCGAGTATTTCAGTTACCTTTTGCGTCCGCCGACCTATGTCCGCTACCGAAAGGTATTGGACGTTGAACAATGTAAAATGAATTTCAATTTTCTTTGTCAGTTTTCATTGATTTCAATTGAAAATAATGCAGACAATGGTCTTTGAAAGGGCCTAAACTGTTGATGGGTAGCTCGAACCCGGTAGCTGCCAATCATTATCCGCCAATAGAAGCATATCTAGTAACTAACTAATGTATTTCACTTCAATGTCAATGGGGCAAATCACTATGTGTGGATATTTTATAAATAAATATTTATGTCAATTGTGAACCCGATTTCAATTAAAAATTACCCATAGATACATGTGAGTTGACAAATGTGGTTGATGGGTGGCTGGTCAATGTTCATGCAATACATCAACAAAATTATTAAGACAGTTTGTGGTTGTTTAGCGAGGAAGCTTCGGTTTTCCCAAAAAAACATGATTGGCCATAACTTTGTGAATTATTCATTGGATTTCCATTTGAAAATACTACCAGACAAATGGTCTTTCAAAGGCACAACTGGTGTATGGGTGTTCCTTACCGTTTAGCTTAAATATTATCTCGCATAGAAGCCATATTGCTCAGTGCTAACTTAGATGAAATTTCATTTCAATGGGCTAATCACACATTGGACAAATTCATCTCTGTGCTGGATTATAAGTTTTAAGTAACTTATCTTGTTCAATTGTAAGTTGATTTCTATTAAAACATCCTAAAAGATGCTTAGAATAACCTAGTGCAACATTAACACATTTGTAATCGCGGTCCAATTATTATTTGCCGGCGGTCAGGAACCAGCGAACGCAGTTGTTTACGTTTACGCATCTGATTCAAGGAAACGATTTTTGGCCGTTCGATACCTCTCTGTGGACGTCACAACTCACTTTGGTGACGCAATTATTGTGTGACGGTCACATGTAAACATATGACTATTTTTTTCAAATTTACAACAAATTTCTGACTTTTTTCGCAAAAAATGAATGCCAGGACCGTAATCAGGCATTGCTTCACTTGGGATAAGGAGCAGTCAGCAGAGTAAGTGATGTACTCTTTAATATATTTGTTAGACAGATAAATTATTTTTTATCAACTAATTATTAAAAGTCGGTTTGAAAGGCACCAAAACTCACACCATCACACTCCAGAACATTTTAGGGCGCCTTTATTATATATAGTAACTAGGATCTGCTTTCTCGTCAAATGTGACTTTGACTCGTAAGAGAATGAATCGACTCAACTTTGACTTGAGCAGCTTTCAGGTGAATCAAATTTGACTCAAGCGACATCCATGTGAGACTCAACTCTGACTTAACTCAACCCTTCTATTTTTCTTAAGTGACTCGACTCTGACTCAAGTTGATCGAGTCAGTTTTGCCTTAAATTTGACTCACCTACTCTATGTCGAGCAGTGAGCACCACCCTGCCACCAACTACGTAAAATATAGAGTCAAGATCAGATAACATCGAAATTATCAGCACAAAACAATTAGCACGCCCAACAACACTATTTCACAAATCCGATGGGCCCAGGCCCAGTGTCAATTAAATGTGCGCTAGCGCTTCTCCAGAGATACATTGCGCACGAAAAGCATGCTTTTGAACATGCATGTTCATGTTGAGTAGCGTACATCCCCCGCCGACTATCAGGTCCGTAATCTGTATCAACCTCCGGCTCCGTTTGACCTGTGGATGTTAGCAAGAAGCAGCTAAAATTCCCCGAGCTCCGGCGCACGGTACGGGCCACGTGGCGCCGGAGGGCCTGCAACGAGTACCAAAATATCGCCATTACATCGATATTCGATACATCGATCAAGTTGTCTCTTGCTGCAATCGGTCCAGTCGCCTTGGCTTCATGTGACTTGTCTGGACAAACAAAGAAGCGCCCGGTTCCTCCGAACATTCCCAAGGAAATAACAAAGGCAGAAGACGGAGGGAAGCTTCCTCGAAAGTTGAAGACAGTGGGGCAGAGCTGGAAAGAGTGAAAAACCGAGAAGAGGGAGGGAGCTAGGGAGATGGGCGGTGCCGGGGAGGAGACAGAGCTGGGAGGGAGATATAGCTGGGAGGGAGACAGAGCCGGGGAGGGAGACAGAGCTGGGGAGGAGACAGAGCTGGGGAGGAGACAGAGCTGGGAGGGAGATATAGCTGGGGAGGGAGACAGAGCTGGCGAGGGAGATATAGTTGGGGAAGGAGACAGAGCTGGGGAGGGAGATAGAGCTGGAGAGGACCACCCTGCGGTGCCGCGCCTGGCCGCCATACGTGACCGTCAGCCGACCCCAAAAATGGCGTGATGGCATGGTCTCTTGGTCAGTTGACCACGCGTTGACTGACGACGGCACCCGTCATCCAGCGGGTCACGTCGATAGAGCACGTCTGACGTCACCCAGCGAGACAAATCATCGCGAGTCACAACACAACCCGTCGTCACAACCGGCGAGCCACGTCATCAAACCGTCATCAAACCGGCATCCAGAGCGGGACACGTCATCACAGGCCGTCATCGCAGCCAGCGGAGAGCGCCGTCATCCGGAGTGCAGACGATGACAGATGCGTTAGCCGATGACGGAGAACGGGGCAGTGTGCCGACGAGTTGGACTGAGAGTGCCAGTGACTCATCATTTCGGACCACAGTTTTGAAGGTGCTAGGTGGTTAGGGCAGGAGATGATAGAGGTAACAAAGATGACAGCTGACATAGCTGACAGAGGTGGTAGAGGTGACAGGCAGACATGTGCATGGATCTGAAAGTAGGATCTATGATCCCAGAGGATCTCTCGACAAAACGCAATGTTGGAATTTTTTGATCCCACTGGATGCCCACGACAGAATTACAGATAGTGGATCTTGGACCCCAGTGGATTCTTTCGGGATTAATTTTGCAACGGATCTTGGATCCCACGAGGATCCTATTATAAACAATGAAGATGGCATCTATGATCCCAACGGATCTCGGATCCGACTTGCATATTATGCCATAATTATAGTATTTATTGACAAAATCTAACTAAAAGGCATGCACACATGCTAGTTGCATTAACAAGTAATGAAAAGTACTGACAATCACTTTAAAAATTGGTTCCGAAAATATACATATGTATAATGGCGGATCTGGGATCCCAGTGAATCCCAGTGCAAAATGGTGCCTGCGATCTCGGATCCAGGCGGATCCGTCGACAAATATTGAAGACTGATCTATGATCCCAGCGGATCCATCGACAATTTGTGAAGGTGGATCTAAGATCCCAGCGGATCCGGGATCCAGATCCCACAGATCAGATCCAGATATCCGTTTTTGGGATCCGAGCACATGTCTGGTGACAGGTGACAGACGCGTCAGCACCGTGAAAAATAACTACAAGCCTTAAACATATGTTCTTATCTTACATTCGTGTCTTATCATGTCACATTTGCATTGAAAAGAACAGCTCTGTTTATATATTTTTCGTATCCAAATTTGTGCTAACATTCAGGCATATGTGTACAGCTAACGGGGTAGTTCCATGTTAGTAGCTACCAGAACCATGTGCATGGATCTGGAAAGGTAGAATGCTATGATCTCGATAAAACGTAAGATGTTGGATCTTTTGATCCCACTGGATCCCACGACCAAATTACACATTGGATCTTGGATCCCAGTGGATTTCTTTTCAAATAAATTTTGCAACGGGATCTTGGGAATCTCACAGAAATATTATTATTAAACAATGAACGTGGGATCTATTGATCCAACGTGATCTCGGGATCCGACATGCCATATTATGCCATAATATAGTATTTATCGAAAAAATCTAACTAAGAGGCATGAACCCATGCTAGTTGCATTACCACGATATGAAAGGTACTGCCAATTACTTTAAAAAAAATGTTCCGAAAGATACACAAAATATAATGGCGGATCTGGGAATGCCCCCAGTGGATCCCAATGCCAAAATGGTTGCCTGCGAATCTCGGATCGCAGGNTAACTCCATAACTGGCCAGTGGTCCGACGATGGACTTTAGTCAGGAGAAGCCGCAGTCCGTTGTATATTTGTTGGTTTAGACTTTGGAGACCGGTCACATTTCATGTCAGTATGTATGTGTATCTCTCGCCTATCACAACACCAGTACCGTCCTGGCCCGGTACCGTTAGTGTACGCCCTCCGGGCGTGCTACTCTCTGCAGAGCAGCTCTCCGGAAACCAGGCAAGGACGTTACAGTTCGGCTCCTACAAAGCAGAGCCGCAGTGGGGCGGATCTCGGAGTAGTGTGTACAGTACAAGGGCGAATTTCAGACTTCAGACGGTAGCTGCGGCGCTGGGAAAGGTTTCTAGGTGGTATGTGCGGTACAACGGACACTCGTCCGCATCAGCCGGCGGCGGTAAGGTATTGTCTGAGGAGAGGGAGGGGTGGAGGGGCGGAGGGGCGGGGCTGCGGTCCAGTCGCCGCTCGCTGACCTCGGCTTCAGGGCCGGCGCTGGCCGTCCATGGTTACACCGGTGCCCGCTGGCGGCACCCGTCCCAGTCGCTTGCGGACCACACCCTGTCCTGCTGACTTCCCTGAACTACCGCGCCGACCCGCCTACACAGAGACCCGACAACAGACCCGGCCACACCGAGACCCGACAACGGATCCGCCCACAGAGAGAACCGACAACGGATCCGCCCACACCGAGACCCGACAACGGATCCGCCCACACCGAGACCCGACAACAGACCCGCCCACAGCCGAGACCCGACAACGGACCCGCCCACACCGAGACCCGAAAACAGACCCGCCCACACCGAGACCCGACAACGGACCCGCCCACACCGAGACCCGACAACAGACCCGCCCACACCGAGACCCGACAACGACCCGCCACACCAGACCCGACAACGGACCCGCCTACACCGAGACCCGACAACAGACCCGGCCACACCGAGATCCAACAACGGACCCGCCCACACCGAGACCCGACAACGGACCCGCCCACACCGAGACCCGACAACGGACCCGCCCACACCGAGACCCGAAAACGGTGATAATTATCGGTCTGGTACTGTCATACAGGCTACAGTCCAACATCTGAGAACGGGTTTAACATGTTTCGAAAAGGCAATGAGAATGCCAACGCGAAAGAGCATCGGAAAGTAAACTTGTAACATTACGCCAACGTTAACTTACGGTCCGTCGCATCCCAAGCCACTAATACATACATTGACAGGTTCATACAGAAGTTGAAGGACATTCGATATTAGTACACACTACACAGCAATAGCGAAATTCGCTGCTCAGGAGAATATGTCTGATGACAGATCACTGATGGTAGCGATGACAGGTGAAAACGGATGTTGTCGTGTCACACACAAAGCAGGCAAAGTTCGTTGACATACCCATTATTAAATTGGCAAACCAATGAAAGACAATAACCATGCAGTGTGTAGTATTTTTATATAATATGACAGTCAAAGGAATGGTAATGGGTCTGTTCCAGTCGCGCCTCTAACCGCCTCTTTTCTCCTCTAAGTTGCTCCAACTGCAACTGCTCTGTGTTAAAGAATACGAATGGACCAAGTGGGAGCAACTTTGAGGAGGTTAGAGCCTAGAGGTGCGACGGGAACAGGCTCAATGTGTGGACTGGTAATAAAATGGATAGCAATAACCTCTTACCATTGATTGCACATTTACATTGTCAAGTGCCAAAAAAGTTCACCTTCCAAGCCTATATAATCAACTAGGTACCTAAAAACAAACAATGCACACACATGGTATGGTGTAATGCCAGAAAGTGGCATGATAGCTTACATAATACAACTATGAAATGTGTTGTGACATGGTGGTCACAGACAGAGCTATTAATGAAGTTAAATTTAATTAACTACAAGGACCACAAATCAGTGATTAAAATGAGGTATATGAGGCTCTTGAAGAAGGAGCTCATATAATACACATTATTTATTAGGTATACTAACTACAAGGACCACAAATCAGTGATTAAAATGGAGTATATGAGGCTCTTGAAGAAGGGGCTCATATAATACACTTTATTTATTAGGTATATGAGGCCTCAAATAATTCATATCATGAGGCATCAAATAATTTATGAGGATTTAGTAATGTGGCCTCATTGATGTGAGGCCTCACCAATGCATTTAATTTATTATATGCCCTCCCATAGAAAATATGGACTTGGCTGTTTTAGAACCTAAGCTTCAAGGAACTAATGTTCAAAATTTGTATTTAATTAATAATTTATCTTATGTCAATGTGCCACGCCACTTCAGACCCAAAATACAAATTTATTTACATAATTACTCTTCATTGAAAATATTTTTAGATTCATAAGAAAACCAAACAGCAGCACTAAGCATTAAAGCCATTTAAACTTGGGTTAGTTCTAACACAGAAAATAAGCCATGCTGGTGGGTTATTATCACATTGGGATTTGAAAACAGCTGAAATATATGGACCATTATTGCCCAACCATATCCCCTCATTAATAAATACACAGTCACAGGTACCTATAATACTGAACAAAACAAGTTTGATTTAAGCAGCTGTTGAGGTTTCAAAGGCTGAGGCTGGTAAGCTGAAGCGCTGCTTAGTGATTTAAAAACACTGACACCGGTAGAGGTTGAGGTACAGTAGGACTGAAAACAATATGTATAATGGAGAATAACAAATTATCCTTCAACGGCACATACAGAGAACAGCAGCATGAGACAAATGTGCACTCACTCCTCAACCATTGTAGGTATCATTGTATGGCATCCCAGGGCAAGGGACTTTGGTCACAGGGACACACAAGGGACTTTCTTTGGGTCACATGGTCAGGTGAACTAAATCCAGATGCAATGCAAACAAGTTGTTGTTACCCAACCATGCTTTTGTCCTGTCAAAATGTAATGAACTTTTAGCCCTCCAATAGTAACTGACAAGAACCACAGGGTAACTTGAACGGGTAAGGTTGTAATTGTAATTGACATCACGTGCGGGACCGCCTACCTTGTTATCCTGATCCATTGCTTTGGGTGAGCCTCAGGTCCAGATGAGTCCAGCCAGATGTCAATACCAACTAATGGCCGGCACCTCAGCTGCTCCTGATCCTCAGAAAGTGAAAGCACGACCGTTCACCTTCAAAAGCCCCTGCGGTGAGGTGTTACGATCTCGCGTGCGCACCCCTGGAGCTCCGATTCAGCTGTGGAGGCCCGGGCCTGGCTGTGCGGGCCAATGATAAACAACGGGTAGAGCGGCATATCTGGCGCTCTTGAGACATGCAGTGTATTTCTTACTGTTCTTTTTCTACAAATGACGTCATTTTACATTTTGTATACTTGTGTCAGTATTTGTTTTTAAATTTATTAAAGTATATCAAAACTTAACATATTTTAATAAACATGTTAATATTTTTCTTTTAATTTAGGAATACAAATTACAAAAAAGGCTCTTTTTAAGTGGTGTACGTCACTAAGCAGAAGCCATTGAATTTGAGACATTCTAAGGCTGTGTTCTGACTCGTCGATTCCCGCGGGGTTTCCGGGGAATCGGTAGAAAGTGCTTTCTACCGATTCCCGTAGTACGGAGTTAACAGAATTACCAATGTATAAGTACATTGTTGAACTGCAGTAGAGTAAAATGCCCGCCGGGGATTCCAGGGATTCCCGCCGGAAATGTGACGGTCAGAACACATCCTAAAAATCGCCGAATTGGAATTGGCTTTTTAGAAATAACTTTAGATATAAGCACTACAAAATGAAATCGATTTAACCATTGTGTTTGTCTCGTCGAGATGCATCAAACAACATATTTGGGGAGCTAGTTAGGTTGTATCCAAAAAATGACCTGTCCTGAGGTCAGGTCAAGGTCAATGATTGATTTGTCTCCACAATCCCAATACAATGATGAAAACCACGTCGATCTATCTATATTAGGTAGAGTTATTGAAGAAAAACATACGTGACCTGGCCCCTGGGGCCCAACCAGCAATTATCGGTGGCTTGCATGTGGCTCACCAGTCACCAGCAGAGTCGGGCAACCACAGCTCCGCCGCATAATTGCCACATTTGCTGGCGCGGTCCAGTCCGGGGCTAGGGCATCCACAGCTGGGCCGCATTCCGCCCCCAACGGGCCCACAGGACGAGTATAACGCCACGGCCATCCTGGGCGGCCGAAAGATGTCTGGAGGCGGCAGCTTCCAGTCCCCCCCCCCCACCGGTGGCGACGCCCCTGGATAACTGTTCTTGGGATCGGGTCGGGATTGCTAGAGCCAGTCAGTAAAGACTAGCGATAACTGAACTAACACCAAGACAATCTCCTGTTGCTGACTGATCAACGCTCTCGATCACACTAGATAGTACATGCCTGATTCTGAAGAAAAAATAAACAATAAGTTTTTTGTAATGCTTCTTGTAATGGACGTATACACGCTCGAAGACAGCATTCCCGAAAATGGGGAGAAAACGGTCCTGAATCATCGACTATCCTGTGGTTCTTCATGGTTGTCTCATTCATTGATAGTCCATGAGTGCCAAGCGTTCTCACTTCCACACTTTATTAGCAAGTAACTTAGGAAATCATATCTTGGAAGTGATGGAACATGCAATAAGCACAATTTAAATACATATGTTCATCAGTGAATAAATCAAAATCATGACAAGAAAACATTGCTCAGTCAGCTACTGGGAGCCATTCATACAATACCAAACAATCATACCGCACACCCACATAAAATGGGCCACGTGCACACCGGTCATGACCGACAGCAAGCTCTTCAAACTATCCACTATTGCAGATGGCGCCACTGCTGCAGATACCACCCCACACCCCAGTCACTGCAAATAGCTGGCAGCTGGTGTTCGAACAACTCCAGCTGACGACGACAATAACAGCGATGTTTGGCGTTACCACCGGGCACCGGCTGCCGGTTCGCATACTCACAGCCGAGCGCGAGGAACCCCACCAGCGCTGGCGAGCCGTCACATACGATAAGCACCAACACACTAGTCCACCGAGTCCATACCCGCTAGCCGACGAAGCGCAGACGGAGCGCGGCAGCACGGACACGGCGAAGCTCGCAGACGGGTCAGTATAGTCCCCTGGTGACGTCACAAGGGACCACTCCCGGCTCAGTTGTCTTCGTTCAGCTGCTACGTCGGCGAAACGCGCCGCCCCTCAGCACAGCAGCAGCAGCAGTCTACCGTGCAGACGATGCTTGTGAGACAGCGCGTTCCGCGGCGCGGCGCCGACGCGCTGTGACTGGAGAGGAAGTGTGGCCGACACAAGTTCTAGAGGTGGGGGTGACTGTACCGCCGTCGGCGGTCTCAACGAGCGTCTTCCGATACTTGCTGAGCGGCGCCCGGAGAAGAACAGGAGGACCGGAGCGGTCCGGCTAGGGCGGCCACAGCCACAGCTTCAGTCGCAGAGCGTCCACGCCGTTCAGGTAGTACCGGAAGAGCCGCTTGTCGCGCACGAAGCCCAGGTTCTCGTAGAGCCGCAGCGCGCCCTTGTTGGTGACCTCTGTCTCGAGCACCACCTGTGACGCAGGACATGGGACGGGTGAGAGGGGAGACCAGGGTGCACGGGAGAACCGTCAGCAGCGCAGTGGGATGTGGGGACCGGGATGCCTATGTATGATGCAGCACTGCAGCACGAACCAGGCAAGGGCAGCATGAGAGGAAGTCAGACAAACCTAATATTAAATAGCTGTATCGGATAAGAAGCGATCGGCAACTGTGCGATACAAATACGAACTTTTAAACTTACAGCCAGACCAGGCACGTAGCCATAATTTGCATCAGGGGGGGGGGGCAACGTCAGTGGCAGAAACAAGTTTGGCTCCTCAATTGTTGACCTGGTGGAGAGGTGCGGTCGGGTCGTCAGCAAAATCGCATTTTATCAGGTGTAAACTGGTTTGCTCAGTGTAGGGGGCATTGGCCCCGGGGCCCCACCCTTGACTACGTCCCTGGGTCAGACAACTTATCATTTAATAATAGTTGATTGCGCCAAACAATAAAAAGGAATAATACTTTGGCCACCTTTTTAACCCTCAATTACAACTTTAATTTCCTCAATAACAACTTAATACAAAGACCAACCTTTTCACCTCAGGTTCAACTTTTAAAACCTCATTTCCAACTGTTTAAAGTTGTTATGGTGTTAGCGTTACAGGCATCGAGCAAGGGTGATGTCACTGGTGTCTCATGGCCAGGGCTGCGGAGTCGGAGTCGGAGTCGGTAAAATTTTGCCGACTCCGGCTATATGTTTTGGGCAGCATATGAGCAAAGTATTTTTCATGTACATTTTCGTGAACCACCGGTGGCGATGACTAAATAAGTCGTGCCGCTTCGACTTAGTTTACTTCGTTTTTGTTCCTTGCCAATCAACGATTTACAATCATGAGGTGTGCATCACGGTGGGTGAAAAAGAACTTAGGTCTGTCGTCGAAAGCAGATCCACAATGCCACCGTCAGGAATTAAAGCAACGTTCACGATAAATCCATTGATAGAAGAATCAGGTTTAAAATGGCGTTTAGCCTGCTCAGGCGATTTAAACGGCTCATTCAGCTGTACACTGTACAACAATTCATTGTTGCTCTGGTAGGGTTGTCACAAAATTTGAGAAAAGTTATATTTTGTGATGTCCAGAATCATAAAACCGAAAGCTATGGTCAGTCATTGACTATCCATTTCAATGCACTGCTATATTTTCCAATAGCTCGCCATTTATTTTAGACCACATGTCAGGTCACGGTTAGATCAAAGATCAAAATATATAAATTTGCGCATATGGACCATACTTTACATACAAAGCCTTCTATTGCAACCATTATCACCCAGAGTGCTCTCAAAGGTATATTACACATCCCCCATGAGCCAAGTTGAGATTATTGGCCAATGTCATGGACAAGGTCAGGTCACAAAGTAACTACGCATGTCATACTGATGCGACACATCGTTTTATGGATCATTTTACTGCATGGATTATTTTACATGTATAATTCGATAGTGACAGTAATAGCATTGCCTGACCTCATTTAAGTGAAGTTAACGTCAACCTCAGTTCAAGGTCAGCTGTCAGGTCACAAAAGGTCAAAGTTCGAACGTGATTACTATAAATACAAAAGTCATATGTCTACACCAAATTTGTCGCAGAAATGAAGTAGAGGCGTTGTTTTTTTCGTAGCTGATCATGAAAAACAAAAACAAAACTCCATATGAAAAAAGGTCATAAGTTACTCACACTTTGGAAGCCATAAGTCAGGCAAAATTGGTGATATTGTTTTGCAATTTTGTATGGAAATCGCCAATATGTGATCCTCTAATATATATTACTTTTTGGGGAAACCTTTCTAACATTGACTTTTCGGCATTTTTCCAAAACAATCGTTTAAAAATGGGCTAAAAATATATGAAAGCAATCAGCGATGTCAATTTTCTAGCTCTAACCATTTGGTCAAAATACGTTCTTTGTACGATTTTTTTAAATTTAGCTGATTTTTCATCGAACTCGTGTGCAGCGACGTCACTAAATTGTTTATATTTGTATTTTTCCCAGACAAAATTGCTTCATTTGTGCACAAAAGACGTTAAGTTGATGTACGATAGCGATGTTGGTATTTGAGTTATTACGAAAGTTCGCCAGAGGGGCGTTTCCCCCCCCCCTAACCCCAGTCAATGGCGGGTCAAATGAGCTACAATCCTGAAACGGGGTAACTTTTGCCATGGGCAGTTACTTTTTGTGCCTATTGAATAAAGCTTCAGCTAATTAACGGTCGGAGTCGGAGTCGGAGTCAGAGTCACCTGGAAACTGATCGACTCCGCAGCCCTGCTCATAGCAAAGCTTAGTTGATCCAATCTCCTCCCACCCCTAAGGGTTAGGTTTGAAATTTGAATCTCCATCAGCAGCGATATACTACCGTAAGACGGCCCTTAAACGCGAAGGACGAGCGAGTCCGAATAAAATCGGCCGTTAATTTTCATCACCCCGCCCTAACGGTAGCGTTTCGCTTATGTTGAGCAAAGCAGCGGAATGCTTTCTAATTGTTTTCAGTTAATGTGTGTTATTAGCCGTTCGCAAAACTAGATCGAAAGCTAAATCGATACTGTTGAACTTAAATGAGTTTTGTTAGCACTATTTTTAGATTTGCAAGTTATAAATTCATGTTTGGAGGCAAAAATTCATTTTGGGTGGTATTGAATGGATTTGATTCGCTTATACAGCCGCATCATTTTTATCGTCCTAGCACCCTTTGGTTTTGAAGCTACGGCGGTGTAATTAAGAAATATTATAAAATCGTCAAAGAATATTAAAGACAGATTTTAGACAGTGAAATACTGCATGCAAACCAAATTTTTGAATGCATTTTACGAGAACGTACATTGGTCGGTAGCACGGATTGGTGTGTTTTTATCGCTTCAACGTCCCAATAGGTTGCTGAGCAACCGATTTAAATGTGAAAGACGATCATAAAACCTATCATTTGCGCATTGTATAAGCCAGTGAACTTTGCAGCGGTACCCGCGCGCGGGCTGAGTCGACCACATTAGTGGGCATACGCCGGGCGGATTCGTTTCTCTAACGGCATCTGTGTTATGACCCGTGGTCTTTGCGACTTTTGGTTGCCGAAGATATGAGGTTCCGGTATGGCAACGATGTATTTGTAAGTAATTTTGTGGAGCGGAAAACAGGGGGGTTCACGTGCGCACGTGCAGTGGTTGACCCAGAGTTTACCGTGATACAACATTGCCAGTGGTGGTGGTCTCCAGGGCCTCACACAAAATTTTAGCTTAATAGGTCCAGCCGTTTCTCAGCTACAGCAGGATGAGTAACTTTATACACCCCTGACGCGGCACGTTGGTCACGCGCCTCGATGCTGACCCATCACAGAGAAAAAGGAAGCGATGTAAAGTAATTCATAATGTCATTGGCATGGGGCTATCAGTATGGCGAAGACGCTTGTCAATCGGATGCGGGGTTCAAAGATAGTAAGCTTCTGACCAGCGTCGCGGTCTGGCCCGGCTGGGCCTGGCCCGGCCGGGCCTGGCGGCCTGGCCGGGGCACCGCCCAGGGTCGGCCGCTGTATATGTGAGAAAAAAATCGCGTATTCAATGAGACTGCCGCTCCGCGCTTCGCGCTCGCTCGTAATAAAAGGATGGGGAAGGTTCGACTAGGATAATCCAGAAGGTGCGAGACGAGAGTTTGCGGACGAATATTTTGCATGCACCAGTGGACGTCATCAAACCAGCCTGCACCGCCCAGCCCGACAATTACATATGATACGGTGAAAGGTGAGCAATGAGGGTTTTGAAGTGAGAAATGAGGGACCTTAAGGTAAAAAATGAGTGACTTTAAGTTTGGGATATATAACAACCAGTTAAGACGCCTTAAACGGCGAAGAGCGAGCGAGTCCGAATAAAGGTCCTCGCTCAATTTATCCACCCTCCAACGGAGGTTTCTTTGTGCAAAGCATTTGCACTTGGAATTATTTTCGCTATGATGTTGTTATGCCGTCGCAAATAGATCCGAACTAAATGATACTTTGAAATAAATAGCCGTTTTGAAGCGTTATTTTAAATGTGCAATTATTTAAGCTCATGTTTGTAGCAAAAATCATTTTGGCGTGCGGTATTAGCATGGATTTGATTGCGTTCTCACGCTGCATCCCTGTTTTATTCGTCTAAGCACCCTTGGTATTTGCAAGCTACGGCGGTGTAAGCAAGGCAATGTATAGAATCGTCAATGAAAAAAATATACAGGCAGATTAACAGCGGAATACTGCATTAAAGCCTCAATTTTTGCAGGCATTTTAGAGACGGTACAGCGTCTACAGATTTGGTGTTTGTTTTATCGCTTGACGTCCCATGGTGCCTGAGCCACTTGATTTAAATGTGAGATGTCATAAAACTATGAAATATTGCGCTATGATATAGACCAGGTAACTTTTGCACGTACCACGCGCCGCTGATCGACACATAGTGCATGACGCCGGGCGGCATCGTTTCTCTACGCATCTGTGTCGACCCGTGTCTTTGCGCCACTTATTGGTTGCCGAGAGTATAGGTCCGGTATGCAACGCTGTTTTGCAGGTAACTTTTCGTGGACGGAACAGGGGTGCACGGTCCGCACGTGCAGTGCTGGACCAGAGTTTTACCTGTGCAACATGCTAGTTGGTGTGTTCTCAGCCCTCACAACCAAATTTTTAAGCTTTATAGGTCCAGCCGTTCTCAGCCTACAGCAGCGATAATACTTTCTGACACCTGACGCGGCACGTGTCACGCGCCGTTGATGACCCATCACATGAAGAAAAATACATGTCAATAATCATAATGTCATTGCATGGGCATCATATGGCGAAGACCGCTTGGTCATCGGATGGCGGGGTCTCAAAAGTATTAAGCTTTCTGACCAGCGTCGCGGTTCTGCCCGCCGGCCGGGCCGGGTCGGCCGTTAGTTATTGAGAAAAATCCGGTATTCAATGAGTTACTCGTCCGCGCTTTCGCGCTCGCTCGAATAAGTAGTGCAACGAGTTGTCTTTCACGCTCGAGAAAGCGCGTAAAAAGATGAGTTGAGGGAAAAAGTTGAAAAGAGGGGTTTAAAGCAATATACGCACTTTAACATTAGTTTTAAACTGAGATAGCCAAATGTGTGGGTGTACTGAGAACCTCTAAATCTGACATTTTTCCTTCCCACAAAAACGACCTAGTTGGCTTTTGATGAGTTTGAACGCAAAACGTGGTCATATGTGGTCATATTCCAACTCACAAATCCCGTGACGTATCGCATACGTCATCGAGTAGTTACTCCACTGTGATTTCCACCGCCAGCTTTTTCGAAACCGTCCGCCCCCCAGTATACAGTTACTGCGTCCACCCGTCCGCTTACCGAAAGTATTTGATTTGAACAACTTGAATACAGTGAATGTGCAATTTCGATTGTCAGTTTTATTGGATTTTCAATTGGAAAATAATGCAGACAAATGGTCTTTGAAAGCCTAAACTGTTGATGGGTAGCCTCGAACCGGTAGCTAATATGATCCGCAATATAAGCATATTCAGTTACCAACTAATGTATTTCACTCAATGCCAATGGGCAAATTCACTATGTGGATATGTTTAAATTAAATATTTATGTCAATTGTGAACCGATTTTCCAATGTAAAAATTAACCCATATATATCTATGTGACGTTGACAAATTGTTAATGGGTGGCTGGTCAATTGTTCATGCAATACATCAACCCCAAATATAGGACAGTTTGTGTCGTTTACGAGAAGTTCGGTTTTCCCAAAAAAAACATGATTGGCCCCGCATAACTTTGTGAATTTTCACTTGGATTTCCATTTTGAAAGATAATACAGGACAAGGTCTTCAAAGAGCACAAACTGCTTGATGGGTCTTCCTTACCGTTATGCTTTAATATTATCACGCAATAGAAAGCATATGCATTGCTAAACTAACTGAATTTCCATTTCAATGGGCTTAATCATATCCATTGACAAATTCACTCTGGTGTGGATATAGTTTTTTAACCCGCGCACCTCGCAGGGGGGGTTGATTCCGCCCCCCCCCCTCATGTTTTTCAGGAGTCAGCCGCAAAACGAGCGCGCGCAGCGGCCGCCAAATTTCGTAACACCTGTTTGGCATCAAATTACCCACACTTTGGAAAAGTTTAGACTTCGAGGTCATTCTCAGGTCAAGGTTCACAAGTCCATGTCAAGTAAACACTCACCTTTCAAAAATGTTTGGCGTTCGTTGCCAAAGCCACAGTCTTTTCGAAAGCTTTTGAAAACTTGCGGATTTCATAAGAATGTCAGTACGCTAGCGAATTCGGTTATCGTCGGGAGTTTTTGCGTAGCGGGTGACCAAAGGTCAGGGTGCAAGTTTCCTGACGCTCCCCAGTTTATAAGAATCGGGAAAATAAACAAATGTTCCCTGTTCATTCAATATGATTGGATCAGGCTAATTCTTTCAGAATCATTGCTATTTTAGCTATTCTAAATGATCAAGGTGCAATGTTGCTCAGTGATCTCTACAAGGTTATTTCTAGGTCATATTGAAGTCAATCAGCAATGATTTTGCTAATAAACACTTGATAGAAAAAGATAGAGACGATTAGTATGACACCAATGTGTTCGTCTACCCCTTGGCCGCGTTGCCCCACCCATCGCCACATGAACCTACCTGGGTTCACAAAATGAAGACCTTGACCTGGAGGCGTCAAATTTTGAAGTTAACGCTTACCCAGGTTCACCGTATATATGCCTTTTCAATAGCGCCAAAATCAATCGAGAACAAAACACGAGTGGCGTCAAAATGTTTACCTAGTGCGTTGCATTAGGTGACATGCCCCATATTCAACGGAAAGACTGGTTTTGCCTAAAAGACAGTAATGTTTTGACTTTGTCATGGGACGGCTCTGGAAGCTTTAAAATATTGATCTGAGACTCAATTTTGCAGCGGCCATACATGCGATGCCAAATTAAAAGCATGCTATCGATTGGTCCTCTCTCTTATACTCGTTTGCTCCTTACCAGCAATACCTAACATAGGTTGTCGCGAGGATAATCGGGGGGTTTCTGGAAAAGAGTCCCATAAACACGCTCCATAAAAACCAGGAAAATCTGACCTTTGGTGACCACTGGTGACCTCCAATCAATTGTGACCTGACCAGGCAGGAAAAAGACCGCACCCTACTTTCGACCTAGAGCTTGCTAGAGCCCTATTCTAATGGCCGTTTTCCGACTTGATCGCTACGTTGACTATAGATATTTGGAGACTCACGGGGCGGAATTACAACCCCCCCTGCAGTGGTGTTCGGCGCGAACCCTGCAAGTGCGCGGATTCCCCGTAAAGTAACTATTCATTAGATCAATGTGTGTAGTTGATTTCGCGTATTTAAAAAACATTACTCCTAAAATGATTCTGCTCCTCCATAGAATAGACCCTAGTGCGCAAAAACATGTGAACAGAACATTTATGTATCGCGTCCAATATTATTTTCGAGTCAGAACCAAGCAGAACGTCAGGGTGTAGTTTGACGTTATTTACGACACCTCTGAACTTCCAAGGAACCATTCTATTGCCGTTCGAATGCCTCCTTGTGAGCGGTCACAAGCGTAAACGCTCTTTAAGGGTGAGCACGCGAGATGGACGTTGTTGTTGACGTCACATGTGAAAACATATTACCTCATTGTTTTCAAAATCTGAGCAACATATTATTCTGACTTTTCCTCGCAAAAAAAATGAATGCCAGGACGCCGTACTTCCACGGGTCACAATGGCTATCTCAATCAATATGCTGACATACTTTTCCCCACACGCCTATAATCCCATTTAGGGAGTGCGGCGCCCATTAGGATATGTAAAAATCAAAAAAAAACACACCCACGAACATTGATTCTCAAATGACATACCACCGCACGCCAAGCCGTAAGCACAGCAAGAGAGATATGTCAAGACGGGTCAATGTGATAATTCTTAAACGAATAATGAATGCATTGAAAACCAGAGCGCACACCTCAACTCAGACCTATCCAGTATCCAACCATTCCCACGACTAAGCAGTACAACTGTTTCCTATTCTCCAACGTAGAGGTCCGTTGGGTATAGTACTACCCTCGCTAACTGGTACCACCTCGACTGAACTGTACCCCGGTGGTATACCACCGGAGTACAGTTCAGTACCGGAGTATATATATACCACCTTGTCAGGGTAGTACTATAGTACTTTCATATAAGTGACTTGGTCGAGATGTAACCCGTACAAAATATACAGCTACCCTGACGAAAACGGTCCGGTACTTACCCCACCACACTCTCCCCCTACCACACGAAGACACAGAGATACAACGAACCTCGTCAGCAGCGTCCGCAGCCATGGCCCGGATGGCGTTCAGCACCAGACAGGAGCCTGTAGCGGAGTGAATCAGCAGCTCAGAGCAGACACGATGGTGACCGGTCATGACCAGACGATGACCCACAGTAGCATAGCAGACAACAATCAGACAGGGTCTGGTGACAACTGATGAGTCAAAGTATCCAAACCCAGCCATCCTAGGGTATATGAACGCTGGCAAGCATATTCCACCACATGACACACACAGCATAGAAATAGACCAATGTCCCAAAATTGTTTGATTTGGTTGGGAAATGACACCCAAATGCGGATCGTTTTCCGCTCTCATCTCCATTTTAGGAGTGAGATTTCAACTTCCAAATTATGAACCGTGATAATGGTTCTGACGTGCATAATGACTAAAGATACGTGATTTCAACGGAAACTACTGCTTTTCCTGTCAAGGTCCACCCCACACGGGTTCGATTTTTATGCGTTGCGTTGGGATCAGTCACCCAATATTCCGCGAATAATAGCTTTCCCAAGCTGCAAACAGGCTGATTTTTTGTCATCCGCGTCATGACGCACCGCAACGCGTCACGAGACGCATCGAGAAGCGTGTCAGCCGTACGTCAGACCCGCCGTGACAGATCGAAACGCAAAGCAACGCACGAAAAACGCCCGCCCCACAAGGAAGCGTTTTGCATGCGTTGCGTTTCGTCACGTCTCGATGCGTCTCAATGGATATCAATGCGTCTCAATACGTCTCAATGCGTTAATGCGTCAATCATTGACGCGTCTCAATGCGTCAATGCGTCAATCATTGACGAATCGCAACGCATTCAGACGCATGGAGACGCATTGTGAAGTGACGGAACGCAACACAACGCATGAAAAATGCACCCGTGTAGGGCGGGCCTAACAAACATAAATACATATTGCACCTTTTTTTAGTTTCTTCACCATTTTCCACTCTCAGGGTCTTTTTGTTGGCTCAAAATTTCCGCTCTGGGACACTGGCACATTCTCGCCGGGAACAACCCTGAAATCTACGGAAACGGAGATTCACAATACCCGACTCCTTCCAATACACAACTCCACGGGCCTGGATCTACGGTCTGTGACGTGCGTCCACCCACCGATGCGTCGTTTCCTGAACTGCTGGTCCACAGCCAGCATGGCGATGTAGCCGCGGCTGGTGACGGCCCGCTTCGTGTGCGAGTCGTGAGAGTCCAGCTTGCAGACGATGGCGCCGACGATCCGGCCGGCGTGACGCGCCTGTCGGGACGGAGAGAGAGAGAGGTGGGGATGAACGGGGCAGCGAGACAGAGATAGGAGGCAGTAATTAGTCTCGTATCTGATATGAATTCTGTGGCTGTGGCCTCATGTGACACAATGCTTTGAGGAGCGCCCACATCACCGGTGCACAGCATGGGTTCGAACATAAGCCCGCATTCGCTGAGATATGGCAGAGCAGTGACACTAGATAGATCACAATACGCGATACAATGTCGACTATATTTGACCACATCGCGCCAAACGATCGTCTTACCAAAAAGCAGAGGTTGGGCCAGTTGTTGATGAAGTAGCGGTAAGTGTAGATGGAGTAGGGCTCGGAGAGGTCGCGCTGGATCAGCCGCATGATCTCCGGCATCTGCAGCTCGCTCTCGTAGTTGCTGTAGACGATTGGAGTGTCGTCCAGACTGCAGTCTGCCAGCTGGTCGGACGGCACCACTGCCGGCTCCGACTCCGTGTGGTTGGCCGGCTCTTGTTTTGGCTCCGGTGCCGTGTGGTTGGCCGTTTCCGGCTCTGTGTGGTTGGCCGGCTCTTGTATTGGCTCCGGTGCCGTGTGGTTGGCCGTTTCCGGCTCTGTGTGGTTGGCCGTTTCCGGCTCTGTGTGGTTGGCCGGCGCCGACGCTGTGTGGTTGGCCGGTTCTGGTGGAGGTGGCGGAGGGCCTAAACTCGCGGCAATGCTGCTGTCTGTACCCACCGGTGCTGCTGGCGGACCAGCTGGAGGCGTGATCGCGTCATCCGCGGATGAGGGAGAAGTTGAGGCCAGGGTCTCACTGTCCTGGTGATCGGCAGTGCTTTCATCTCCAGCTGGTGTGTCATGTTTGTCATCTTTGGAGGAGTCTGGAACAACTGCTTCTGAGGAGTTCTTCATCCTTGCTCATCAGAGGGCAACTGAAAACAATACTTCTGGTTATCCTACTTGACAGAGATTGATCAACAAGTGGAACGTGCAGCCGCCCTCGGTGATTGACACCCCCAGCATCAATGCTTTCAAGGCTAGAATCCACAGACATTGGGCACATGACATGTTCACTATCCACATGAACGACTAAGGAGCTCAGTATTGTCAGGATCCGTGAGGACAAGCGGCCTTCAAAATTCTGCACTTTATAAGTATAAGCATAAGTTAGGATATCTCTAGGGTCGGTCATACCAGCGATCATCCCACAGCGTTTTAAATGTTAAAAAATTAAGTAATTATAACTATTTGGTAACTATGCAATATTCATCTTTTCAGACACTATTCTGTACTTTAGAATGTATCTTACTTAACAATAATGGAGAAAATAACTGCCTGGAGATGACCAGGACTAACACCATTAGTATGCGATGACCACTAACCACCTCTTATCAAGTTAAGCTTAAAGGGAGTGTGCCTACTTCACATTGGCATGTGGAGTTGTTGAACACTAGTCTGTTAGAACATTATTTTTTCTGAATTTAGGCCATGTATTCATTTCCCCAGATCACTTTAGTATGCTGAGATATTCCAAAGTCGCCAATCACATACTGGCAGTACTTAATTATCGATATTCGCCAGAGAGCTTTCGCTATTAGAAGTATTGCTCTTAAATTACAATGCTAGCATATAATGTTAGCTCTGGCCAATAGAAAACAACTCGTGAGCACTGATAACAGCTGCCGAAACGGATCCTCGATCACTGTAAACAAACCATACATTGCTTCCATAAAGTTTGTTCATGGTCTTTAGTGCGCCATTATAGGTAACATCTTCGCTACTCTGTTATAGTGGCGTCGCTTACGAGTATTTTGAAAACAAAACAAATGCAAAAACAGATTTAAGTAAATGCCAACTAAAGGGGCTCCAGACATAAATTTTAATTGTAACCAATAATCAAACCAATGAGCTTCTCTACTGTTTAAGAAAAAATATTTATTTGTACATTTCAAAAAGAGTAGCGCACACTCCCTTTAATAAAACTGTGACCTTTTGAGTTTCCCATTAGTTCTACTGATTAGATCAAGGACCAAAATAATGACATCAAAGGAAACCATGTAAATGCTGATTCTTGATTGAAGAACATAACGACCATGTGAAATTAATTCATAAGTCTTGAAAGCAAAGGTCCTGTGATGTCACAAGACAAACATGTCCTTGTTACTAACCGCTGGCTAGATGGAATTAAAGTGGCATAGCCTCCGGCGGCATTTCAACCACATCCTATGTTGTTAGGATTAGCGAGTCCAGGAATAATAGGCTTGAGGCGTGGTTTATGATGAAGCAGTGGGATATTGTTTATTGAAGTTAGAATTAGTTATATATAGTGCAAAATGTCCCGGGAACGACATCTGTAGTCACTAAATGTGATATTTTGTATCGATTGGTGGGAATGGGATTAATTTCACCCTGTAACAGCAATAATAAAAAATAATACACCCACCTAGCTTGAGCTAGGAAGGTAGGTACCTACCTCAAACTCAAAGTAGAGCTTGGTTCAGAGTCAGGATAAATGCGACACCATGCACGTGTCTTATGTACATTACTGCCACTGTGATGTTTTATTTCACACTGGGTGTTAATATTCAGAATTTCGCTTACAAAAGGACCGACGTGCCTCTGCCTGGTGGATATTTAATCTGCGATAATATTGAGTTATATTTTTTCCGAGTTGAAAATTTTGATGCGGTGTAGGGCGGTGTGTGCGATTTTTCCAATGTTGACAACCGTATTTGTCTTTCTTGCGCGATTAATGTCTACAAAAATTCCTTCCAAATATTATAAATAAAGACAGTGTGAAATATTACTAAAAGGGATAACAAAACACGTTTTTGTCGTCATGATTGTCAAATTCAGAGATTTGCGGTAACATCAGATTTGAACGAAAAATAAATCAAAATATAGAAAAAATATTTTTGCAAAAATTATTCACAATATATCAGAAAAACTTCAATTATGAATCCGGCAGCATAAAAACTTCATAAATCAAAATTGGAGGGAACTCCTGCGCCGTTTTTGCCTAAATTTGATAGTGCTTTTTTGAAACGGACGTTGTAATTTCAAATTTGTAAACAGTATCGTAAATTAGGTTTGTAATTTTGGGAGACGATGTAAATTTTGTATTTTTTGTTCCCTTACTCAGTATGTCTGTTTCATAAGTATTTACACATATTTTGTTTTGGAAACGGCCCGTTTAAAGGTGAGTAGGTATTGGTGAAGTCAAACATTTTGGTAATCTTCGACACCAACATGAACATGTTAATTTTGATTTATTGTTACCTAGCATTAATGTTTTTGTTTGCATTGGTTCCCTTTCTGAGGTATTTTTTTACTTATTCTTGATTTTAGTTTGTTGTTTGTGGTTTGTGCAAGATTAATGATCAGCCTAGGTATCAGTTTATTTTAATACCTACCTACCTCAACTTTGACCTATTCTGTACAGTTTCCGTGATTATTATGTTGCTGGCGCCACCCCGAGCGTGCACAGGGGGCGGGCAGCACAGGTGGTTTGATGACGTCACTTGTGTAGGTTATTATCTTATCATGTTTCATGTGATCAGTGGTGGTGCAGCCGCCTGTCACCCACCCTTGGTACTTGGTAGGTATGTGTCCACCTGGCTGGTAATCAACATCAACAGTGACATGCTCCATCAACAGTGACATGCTCTTGCCGGTTAGGTTTGAATCTCCTGTTTCACATGCAATCAGCGGCGGCGCAACTGCCTGTCACCCACCCCCGGTTGGTAGGCATGTGTCCATTCGGCCTGAGATGCTCCATCAGCAGCAACATATGATAAAGGTTAGGTAAGGTTTGATTATGCTCCATCCAGCAAGATATGGAAAGTACTAGCGGGCACTGCCAGCCAAATACTTTCCTTGCCAAAGCTGCTCCTTTCCTTAATCATGATTGTAACAATGTTGACACCAGTGATTTTATCGAACCAGCTGCACCTGCACCGTCAGCGCCCCAATCGGCTGGGGGGTGGTGCCAGTCACATGAATGCTGATTCTTCTGTCTACAGCTATGGCTGTTTGTATTTTGTGTTGCATGATTGGGATCTTCAAGATCTGTGCATGGAGCTTCTGCTGATGTTACAATGATGTATGTGTGCACTGGATTGTATAATGAACCTACTGCACATATAATATCTAACACGTTCACAGTTCATTGCCCTTAAGTCACATCTTCCCCAAAGCTTCCCAAAACCCATCCCCTATTACTGAGTGATAATTGGGCCATCCTCATGTCATAAAGAACATGGCCTATATTTATGCATGGGGTTACCCACTATAATCACAGACATGTAATATCAGACTTCTCATGCTATTGATGTTGATATTGCATCAGTATTCAGTATTGTCTACATTACCAGTAGCATGAAAAGTACCTGTGTTACAATATGTCTGGCATTACAATTGTTTACTTTGCCCCCTGGCTGCACCCCTGCTCACTACTAACTCGCTGGCTTGACTTGACCCCCTCCATTACCCCTGGATTGTAGCTATAGGCGAATCGACAGAATGGTTCCGATTTTTTCAGAGTAGAATGCATTTTTTTAATGCAACGTTCAATCAATGGTCATTGTGTGCAAATATTGCACTTTTTGCCACTTAAGCAAGAAGTTTGCAGAGTTTGGCAATTTGACCAAATTATATTGGCATATTTACAATCCGGCAAACCTCGCCATGGTATTTGCGATATTCGTGTTCAAACTGTAGTTGCGCCTCCGTTCGGGAGATTCGGGCGCGGGATCTACGAGCAGTAGCTGCTGGGCCGCTGTAGTTCCAGTGCGTACGTCATGTTGACGCATGTGCCCACTATCGCGGATCTCACTGTAGTTCCAGTGCGTACGTCATGTTGACGCATGTGCCCACTATCGGGGATCTCACTGTAGTTCCAGTGCGTACGTCATGTTGACGCATGTGCCCACTATCGGGGATCTCATAGAATCGACGCCGCAAAAGGCGGATAAGAAAACATGTGAAGCAACGTATTCGGAACATGTGCCAAGAAGACACTATTTAGACAAGTTAAGGACAAGGTATACTCTTGGGTCACGTGCGCGGTACAACGCTGAGGTGTCTTCTGGGAACGCCTACCCCATGTGGTGCAAACTACACTCGCGAGCGGGGTGCAACCGCATGCACTTTTGGTCGTCTTCTGGCGGCCTTTGTTGAGTTGGACAGGCCAACGTTGGTGTGATTACAGCGCTAACCGAGCGCTTTCCGGTGTTATATCATTCGGTGTCGCACGTGGTGCGTGACACGTGTCATGCGCCAAAAAGGGAATTTCGTGGACAAGCATGCAACGGGCTCCTCTGGCCGAATAGTTGGTGACACAAGCTCCAGTTTTGCAGATCACGTGCAATGCACTGCCATGGAGTGTCGACTAAAGCCCGGTTCTCACCGCAACCGTCCCATTCGAACGACCACGTGACGCATGCGTCCGGACGGGCGGCGCAAAAGTCCGTTCATTTCGTGTCTATTCTGTCCCGGACCGTTGTCCCGCGCTGGTGCGGCAGCCGCGTGCGGCAGCTAATTGCTTTGGCCGAAAAGCGATCCCTGTCAGGCACGGGCGTCGGCGTATAGCTGCGCATAGCGTTCCTTGAATGGAAAAAGTCAGCAAATCTGCTGAGCTGTCCTTTTTCTTAAAATCGATCATTCTTTACAATAATAATATCACAGATAACAGGAGATCTCTCCTGTTATCTGTGTTAATATATATTGACCTTATCCTAAAATTATTCAGAACATTGATTAATACAACAAAAAAAAAACGTTTCAGGGTATATTTGGGCGGTGCCCTTTATTGACCAAATGCAACACCCCACGGCCCACACAGTAACCATAGCTCTGTAAATGCATTTTTTTTTTAATTTCATATGCCTCTTTGTCCATATCTGGTAAAAAAAGAAACTAGCTAGCTGATTTTTAAAGATTTTTGCTTACATGTAACAAGAGACACTGCTTTTCTACTGACAGACCAAATGAGTGTGCTTAACCTGCAAAATTGATCATGAAAATGTTTCGCAACAGTTTCTTAAGTTTCATATCTCATATGCTAATACATGCTAATATTGTATGCGCTCAACAGTCTTTTTTATACTTTGGTAGAAGCTGCCACGACATGGTCGTTATCGTTGAGTGCTGACAGTGTGTCCCGTATTATTATCAACTCCGGGACCCGCCTGTCTGCTTCGTCTTTTCCCGTACGATCCGGGCCGTTAGCGTTGTGTCCGTTCGTGACTGGGTCTGTTGCTTCGCAACAAAATACTTCTCCCACTTACGTGTCCCTACTTTCTTGTTAATGCCGTCTCGCAGATGTTCGTTGTACCTCAGGCGCACCGGGTGCGACTTGTCTCTGCCCACGTATTTGCCTGCACACAGACTGCACTCCAGCTCGTACACAACACAACATTATTTGATGTGGCATTTGTTCTGCAGCCTGGCTTGGCACGCGAGGCAGTGTTGGCGGCCAGATGGACAAGGTGGTCTTTTCAGTCCCGATCTCACTAGCTGCTTTCTTCATCGTGTTCTGGTTGGTCCAGGGCCACTTTGATTGGCAGTCCGGAGGCCCGCGTTCACGCTTGTAATTTGTGATCCTATGCTTGTCGTTTATGAACGGCAGCCTTACGTAGATGGTCTTCTTTTTGTCCCGTTTCCTCATTTTCTTTTTATTCTGTGCTAGCTCTCCTATGCTCGTTTTTCCCGTTCTCTTCCTGATGTGTTTTTCGAATTTCCGAAACAGTTTTGTGATTTTCTGTAAGCCCCTATTTCTTGTTTATATATCTGAGCCTATCCGGATAGCTTGTTTGGCCTGATACGCCAGCAACCGCGGTCTTGGTGGATATTGCATGGGCGGAGTTAAAATGTATGACAATTTGCGCCGCGATAAGATTTCACATATAGCTATGTGCTGTATGTGCGATGCCGCTCTCTTTGACCTGAATCAGCTCTCTAGGAAAATAATTTATTCGTTTACATCTGATATTGCCATTGTAAACTTGATGAACTTGTGTTTGTTGTGGAGAAATCCAATTATTGTGTTAGGCTATCGCTCCCATGTGTCCACACGATAAGGGGTCGGAGGGCTCAAACAACAGGAGATGTACCATTCAAAACCTGAGCTCACTGAAT
>VOPJ01007712.1:0-22215 GCA_014673585.1 Semibalanus balanoides
TTAAAGTCGTGTAATTTTTTAAAAGGTAATTAAAGGCTTTGAATGGAAGCATAGCCAATAAGCTGAAAAGCCTCGGTTTTGACCCTTGACCTGACCTTGACCTGACATGTGTTCTCAGTTTTCAAATTTAGAGCGTGATTTATATGCATCTCATTGAGAGCTTTCGAATGCCACCTTGTGCGTCTCGCTACGATCTTTCGTTTCAGAGATAATGATGGGAAACATTGGTCCTTTCACCCGGGCCATGGTCTTCGGCTAAGAGCCTGGTCAATGTTGGGTGAATAATTTGTATGTAGGCATTGAGGTTTACGTCAGCCCCCCGTCAAATGTTCTTAGATGAGTCCCTAGTACACAGTAATATCATATATAACATTACGTTTATTTTGTATAATAAAAATGGCATTAAGTCACGTGATATTTGTACGAGGACTTACTACGTCATTGATCATAAGAGTCTCTGATTTTTAATCTGCATTCCGACATCGCAGCCGTCAACGAGTGCTCAGTCCCGCCACTTCCCACCGCTCTCCAGCAACATTGATATGCCCTGCAGTCACTCAGCGTTGGCGCTGATCGCCACATATGCCGGCTTAACCACCAGCAGAGTTACAGCTCCCGCCTTCTCCGTTAACCTCGTAAGCTCAGTTTGCCGAGCCGCTTACCATCGGCCCGAGGAGGTCTCGAGGTGGTCAGGTACGCTGGTCTCGAGCTGGTCGGGTACGCTGGTCCCGGGCTGGTCGGGTACGCTGGTCTCGGGCTGGTCGGGTACGCCGTGCACTCTCGCCGGCCGCCGGCCAGCTCAGCGGTCCCTCAGCGGTCCCTCAGCGGTCCCTCAGCGGCCATCTCAGCGGTCTATCAGCGGCCAGCTCAGCGGCGGTCCGTGTTTTGCCGTATCCAGTTCTGCAGCGGCCTGCTGCAGACTGTATGTCAAACAGTGGCGATTGTTCCAGTCTGCTCTGACTGTATCTCGACCTCGCTCTGTAGGTTGGGTCTGTTGTGTTTGAGATACAATCTCTGCAATTGGAGACGGAGTTAAGGCAGAGCTGCTGCCAGCAGGTCAGTCGATCAGAATCAGTGCAGCAGGACACACGGGGCCCGCTGGATTCGGAACCGATCCGACGCAGTGCTGCTGGCAACCTGGTCACCAGTCAGGTCAGGTCAAGTCAAGCCATAGGTGGCGGAACGGGGGAGGGGGGGGGTCTGGCAACATGCCTCTTAATTTATAGTGGGACACCCATATCAAAGTGCCCCCTTAAATTTGGTATGGTTTAGGTATATGATTCAGATCGAATTATCAAATATATGGGAACATATTTGTATAATGTCGTGAATATCTACGAATGTGATCATATTCGTGGAAAACTATACATATTTGAAAACCGTAGAAAACTGAGTTTTGAAACAAATTACTAGCGAAAAACGTCAAAAGAAATAAAATTACATTTTCTTCAACATGGCTATCTCAGATTTGCCAAAGTTGGGGGTTGACACTAAAAAATGACAAAAACATATTTTTCACAAAATCAATATTTGTGTAGTATTAGCCCGCGCAGCGTTTGGGAGTAAATAGTTAATACTACCTACTCCCGGATTTTCTCAATAACTTCAAACCCATGGCAGGCTGTGAAATTTATTTTCACTGAAAATGATCTTGTGCTATATGAGATTATGACGTTTTATCAACGTCATGTTTTTTTGTTGTAGAAAAACGATAAATATTTGCGAGATCGTATTAAATCAATGTTAAAGGCCAAGTTGCAAACAAAAGGCAGCAAGAGAGGAAATAACATTTGTCTTCTAAATATGTGTATATGTTACGGGCACGTGAAGAACCAGGCATTTTGCAAAATTGCCAGGCAATTGCCAAATGCCTGGACCGGTCAGGCATTTTACAATGCCTATGGCAATGTGAAAATGCCTGACCGGTCAGGTAATCTTTCAAAATGCTGCAATCTGCAAAATGCCTGGACCGACAGTCATTTTGCCAAATTGCCTGAACGGCCAGGCATTTTGCAGATGTTGCCCAATTTTGTAGAATGCCTTGGTTGGTCATGCATTTTGGCAGATTGCCTAGGCATTGTGCAGAATGCCTGGCTTGGTGGGCTTTTACGGATTGCCTAGGCATTTTGGGCAAAATGCTCCTTGGTTCTTCACATTGCCGTACATAAATATATGTTACCAGGCAATATGAAAACCCAGGCAGTTTGAAACGGGTGCGACTGACGGCCCAGGCAGGTTTTTGCGAAAGTGTCTGAAAAACAGGCAGTTTGCAAACTGCCCTGAAAATCAGGCAGTATGCAAACTGCCTAGGCAATATGGACATTCACGAGGGGAGGCAGTTCCGAAACTGCCTAGGCATTTTGGAACTTAGGCATAATAATATATTTAATGCACCATTCGCAGCACTGTTGAATGTACAAAGGGTACGTCTGCTAATGCAAAGGCGTACTGCCAATGTTCTCTCGGGCAATTTAAGAAAAATCGTTGTCAATCCGAAATATTAGTGGGTTGATGTGTTTGACTTTTTACATTTCGTTTATAGCAGGGTAGGGTTCCACTGGCAAACTGGCAGTGCACAGTTGCACATGATGACCTGAATATTTTTGGATTCACGGGCTCTAGAGGTTATGATGGTATTTATTCACAAAAGCTTTTCGTGAATACTTTTTTATCCATTGCAGATAGAGCAATATCGTTAGAACCCTGCTGTGTGGCCCGCCTGCTACCGCAATGTGAAAGTAATCAAGTTCGATAGAGCATAGATTGATTAAATTTATAATCTCATCACAGATATAACACGTTCCAGAGATTGCACCGTTTCCGTCCGGTCGTTGCGTCCCGTTCCGTCCGGTTTCCGTTTCCGTCTCTGCTTCCACGTACCCGTCCCCGTCCCCGTTCCCCGTCCCCGTCCCGTCCCCGTCCGTCCCGTCCCGTCCCCGTCCCGTCCCGTCCCGTCCCGTCCCGTCCCGTCCCCGTCCCCGTTCCCGTCCCGTCCCCGTTCCCCGTCCCCGTCCCTGTTCTCCGTCCCGTCCCCGTTCCGTTTCTGTCACATTTTCCTCCCTGTCTCCGTTCCGTTTCTGTCACATTCCACTACTCTCCGTTTCCCGTTCTGGATTCGTTCCCTATTGTTTCCATCCCATTCATTATACCAGTATTACACCATTAGCGACAACCGTTTATTGACACTGCACGCCGTTGAAATAGTCCAGATGTGTGAAAATGGGGGCCTTTCCCCCCCCTTTTTCCTTTTACCATTTTGGGGGGGGCCCGGGTTTTTACAATTTTCTTTTTTTCCTCACAAACACGACAAGTCATAGTTTTACTACTTGAGGCATTTGCGTAAACCTGTTAAAGTCATAGTGCGTTGCTCATGACGACTATGTTCGACTTACAGGAGCGCGGCTTGCAGATAGATACCATTCGTAGATACACCTGATCACCGCAGCACAAAGCTGGGCTTGTCACTGATGAAAGCGAGAGGCTGAGTCGTGAATCGTCGTCAGTTTGCAAACTGCTAGGCAGTTTCGGATTACTGCCTGCAGTTTGCAAAACTGCCTGGATTTCAGGCAGTTTGCAAACTGCCTGGGTTTTCAGGCAGTTTGGCAAACTGCCTGATTGGGCCCAGGCAGTTTTGCAAACTGCCTGGGTTTTCATATTGCCTGTAACATATACATATATATAAAATATCAAACTGCCTACCATCTTACAATAATTTAGGCATGTTCTGTAGGTCTCAAGCTGTGAAGTATAAATTTTGAACATTTTTTTATGGATTTGAATCACCACTATTGATATCATACTATTGATGTATTACTTTCCTAAAAAATGCACTTGCATATGCGGAGTCGTACTTGCCAACCTCTAACGGCAATAATTAAAATCCGTAAAAAATCGGTTATTTTCAGGTTAAGATTCAGGAATTTTCGGAAAATGGCATCAATTATAAAAATCGAAAAAAATATCGGGCTGCGGCAACAACTGCGGAGAACTCTATTCCCTGCGGTTGGCCAGAATTACGTTAACCTGCGGGGCAGATTCTGCCCCCCTCCCCCAGAGATCTCGATAACCGCTCGGCCGATTTCGATGGAATGAGCACCATTCGATTGGTGATGACATAAACTTTCTTTTTGGACCCAAAATCAATTTTTTGTTTAACCCAGCATTGACTGGGGTCTGATATGAACACCATTGGCGGGGGGTAACTCCCCCTGGTTATGCGAGACGCACAAGGCGGCATTCGAAAGCGCTCGAAGCGATAAATCTAAAGCACGCTCTAAAATTTTAAATTAAGGTCACATGTCAGGCGGTCAGGTCAAAGTCAAAATAAAGGTATTTTAGTTTATGGGTCATCCTTTCCATCCAAAGTCTTCGATTGCGACCATGACCACCCAAAGTGCTCTTAAACGTATCATAAATATCCCGCATGATCAAAAATGAGATTCATTAGGCAAAGATCAAAGGTCAGGCCAGGTTACAAATCGGTCACTATTCACAACATATCTACGAAGCCCATGCACACTGTTTAATGAATCATTTTACGGTGGGAAAGCCGATAGTGGTACTGTTTGACCACCAGACCTTCATGCATTAGGAAGTAAATGTCAAGCTTAGTCAAAATAAGGTCAAACGTAAAATTTCAAATAGGATAAATGGTGCAAAATGCATGTTTCTTGACCGTTTTGTCTCACGAAATGACAGCTCTGTCATTTTTGTCTGTTCTTGTCAATAAAAGACAAAAAAAGGCAATTAAAATATGACTCATGTGTTTACCAGCACTGTAATGCAATCACTCAGTCAAAAATGATATTATTTTGACATTTAGAATGGTAGTTGTTTGCATATAGTTCTCTGACATTTTTTTCGCATTTCTCTGTTAATTTGGATTAATGAGTCATTACAAAACATGTTTCTTAAATTTGTGGGGAAAAAACATTTTGCAAATTAAGAAAGCCATTTTGTAGCCCTTAATATTTTCAATCTTTATCTGTGTTTGGATCAGGGCTGGCAAATGTAAGCCAGGGCCTGGTTTAAAGTGGCTTTAAATCATTGTTTGAACCGGCTGTCTTAAAATAATTTAAGCCACTGGTTTTTATCAAGCGGATTTTACTTAAATACCTGTTTTTTTAGTTATGCACACACTTTAGTGTGCACACACGTCAATATTGCTTCAATATTGTCAATAATTGCTTCAATCAGAAAGTTTTCGGACATAGTATACAATGTTTCGAAAACTTTATAATTGAAGCAATTACTTAAATTTGCTATTTGGTAGTCTAATTGAATGAGTTTACATTAATCGAATTTGTAGGAAAACAAGATGTTTTCATACATTACACCTGCATTAATTCATTTATCACATTTGTTGACTGTCTAAATTGATGCTGAATTTAAGTCGGCTTTTATTGATTTAAGCCGGCTTAATGCGGCTTGAATTAATAAAAGCCGTTGGCTGGTATAAATTCATTTTAAGCCGGCTTTTTCCAACCCTGGTTTGGATTGCATTTTGATTAGCTGATGAGATAGACAAGTAAGACGCCTTAAACGGCGAAGGACGAGCGAGTCCGAATAAATCCGCGTCAATTTATCACCCGTCAACGGAGGTTCGTCTTTGTGCAAAGCATGCTTTTAATTATTTTCGCTATGTGTTGTTTTTGCCGTCGCAAATAGATCCGAACTAAATCGATACTTTGAACTTAAAAGGTTTGCAGCGTTATTTTTAATTTGCAATTATAAGCTTCATGTTTGTAGCAAATTCATTTTTGGGTGGGTATTAGATGATTTTGATTGCGCTTTACGCTGCATTCATTTTTATCGTCTAGCACCCTTTGTTTTTGAAACTACGGCGTTGTAATTGAAGGAAATGTTATAGATCGTCAATAAAAATATTTACAGCGCAGTTTTAACAGCGACATACTGCATTAATACCTAATTTTTGCATGCATTTTAGGACAGTACATTGTTATTACGTTACAGATTGGTGTTTGTTATTCGCTTCACGTCCCATAGGTGCTGAGCACTGATTTAAATTGTGAGGACGTCATAAACTATTATTTGCGCTTGTATAGCAGTATTTGGTATGTTCCACTCGCCGCTGATCGACACATAGTGCATTCGCCGGGGCGGATCGATTTCTCTACGCGGTCTGTGTTTGACCCGTGTCTTTAGCGACTTTTTGGGTTGCCGAGATATTAGGTCCGGTATTGCAACGATGTTTTTGCATGGTAATTTTCGTGGACGTGAAACAGGGTGAACGTGGGCGCACGTGCATTGTGACCGAGTTTAGTACACTGTTGCAACATTGCAGTGGATGTCGCCGGTTTCCAGGCTCACTGGCACATAAATTTAGCTTTTAGTGAGGATCCAGCTCCGTTTTCTCAGCTACTCAGCTGTGATAAATATTTTCTCGACACCGGTGACGCCGGCATCGTGTCACGTGAGATCGGCATTACTGACCATCACATGTGTGAATAGAAATGTATAAGTACATCATAATGTCATTGAATGGGGCATATCAGATGGCGAAAACCGTTGTCAATCGGATGCGGGGATTCAAAAGATATTAAGTCTGACCAGCGTCGCGCGTCTGGCCGGGCCCGGCGGGCCGGGTCGGTCCGGCGGGCCTTATATGTTGATAAAATCGCGCAATGGGTATTCAATGAGACTCGCTCCGCGCTGGTCGCGCGCTCCTCGTAATGTGAAGCATGTCAGTGCTCTCCACGCTTCGCAGACTCGCTTCGTAATGAGGAGTGCCTGTTGTACGGCTCTGTTAAAAGTTTGTCTGACTTATGTGTAAACATCGATATGTTAGTGACGTTCCACTAAACTTCGGCCCGTATCTTTCAAAAATTGGAGGTCAACGGCGATTTTTTTCTCTCACAAGAAGAGGGTGAATATTTGATGTTAGGATAATGTATGGGTACCGGAGAACTTTACGAGTGCGCGCGGAATTGGTGATGTATGAGTGGTGAATATAGCTGTAATAAATACGCACTCTGATAATATGGGTGTGTTAAAAAACAGTGCCGGCTGCCTGAGTCTCTTTAATGCGTTAATTAATTGGTTACCAGAAAAAAAGGAATTTGGGAGAAGGTGTTTTTGAAAGGTCATTCTGGCCATGTAAATTGACACACGATCACTTTCACCAGGCAAAACTAACCTACATAAAATCGTATGCACGACACAGCGGATGACATTCATAAGTACCCAAGATTCATACAAAATCTTAGGTATTTATGGATTTTGGCCAGACTTATGGACTTGGGTATTTATGGACTCGGGTATTTATGGATCTTGGATACCTGCGAATCTTGGGTGCTTATGATTTCCTGGGTATATATACTTCTGAACGTTGGGTACCTATGAATCTTGGGTTTTATGATGCTGGGTACTTATGGACTATGGTTCTTAAGGACTCGGGTATTTATGAATCTTGCGTACTTATGAATGTCATCCGTTTTTTCCGCCTCTGTACAGCACCTAGTTTTAGTTTTCGAGGTAGTGGGGCCTTATTACCCCCTTCCAGGGCGAAGTTGTCTCAAGAGGCCCACGGGCGGGTTAACCTTGTACGATTGTTGAGAACAAAACAGCAAATGCTAACAAGGCAACATACGTTCGTTTTTTATGGAAGGTGCGGTGACAAAGCCTGCGCGTAAAATACATATTTTGGTGGCATCTTAATGTATCTCATCAAATGTGTGCACGAGATTCGTATGCAATATGCATATCGCCATAGTGTAACGTTGCACGGCTGGAGTGCATCGCAATTCCGAAAAAAAAATCAAACTGATGAAACGTCTTTTGGCACAGTTTCAACTACGCAGAAATTGTCATTAAACTTGGCCCAAGTTTTTCCAATTAAAAAAATCCACGAAACATATCATATGAAAACGTGATCAATGCACGCCACTCTTGCAATTAGTATTCCTTGGCCTTCAAAAGCACTCCAGAAAACAGCCCAGAACTAGATCGAACTTCGACTATCCGCATAGAAATGTCCACGTTGCGTTGGTAGCATTCGCGTTAGCATAGCCAAGCGTGCAAAAAACAACAACACATGATATACAAATTGGCTCTTGACATAAAACTAAACAAAATGTCATTCATAGCGTCGATTCATATCCGGCAAGGATACAACAAAATGCTGGCCTAATATGCTCCTATTTTGTCAGGTGGGCAAACTTTCGTGACTGGGAGGGGAGAATCTGCTGATTGGGGGGCATTTTCCCCCAGTTAATATATACATTTATCATAGGCCCAGCGACCGCCGCCATGACAGATGGCTCGACAGAGTGCCTGTGAGATGCAGGCTTCCAGACACGCGTGAGACAGAGACGTTGGCACACTGCAGCCAGATATTTTAACTGGCTCTCCCACAAATAACCTACGGCGAGGTATTTGATGTTGGCGATGACACGCAAAGATGCATGCTGACAGTTGGAATAAACTGATCTGAGCCGCCATCAGATGACTGGCACCTGACGATGTGCTATATTAGAGGGTGTGAAATAATGATCTGATGGTCCTTCGCCATATTACCAGGCCGACTGAGCTATATAAACATTAGTGATGGTACTCCTCATAATCTCAGATCCGGGTGTCGAAAGCTTTGACCGAGCTTATGTTGGAAATACAATCATAAACACTGATATTTCTTGTGGTGTTAGATGAACATGCACTTAGCTTCCCGAAATATTTGTCATCATTTTCATGCCACATTGTTCTGCATTTTTACGCCACATTGTTCTGCTATTGTTTTGGATTGAGGCAGCCAAAGAGTTTCCGTTATTTGATTGTGATCAATCAATATAAATTATGCTCACTGACCAATGACCGTCCATGTAACGCAGAGACTTAACCACAGGGGAGGTCCGGTGGGCATGGCCCCACCGCCCTGAGCAAAATAAATTTCACACTAGATAGGCATGGGTCTCTTATAAAACCCGGACCCTACCCACCAAGGGCTGGGACCAGAAGGAAAAAAAACTTACAACATCATATCCGGGTATGAGAACTTGCCTGTGTAACTATCGTGCATCCAAATCACAATTTAAATCTTGCTTGTTTGAATGTTTTCAGCTTGCGCGCTTGCATTATTTGAACGCCAAAACAAGCGCCGGCGTGTGCAGTCTCCCTTGGCCGCGCGGCGTTAGGCCACCGCAGCTAACACCAGGTAGCGGCTGCCCATGAGATCCGGAAATACTTGTACCACGGGAAAAGGGCGTATCTGGTGGAAACGCGTCCCATATGTTACGTTAAATGAGATTTCCGCTGTGGCCTGTGAGACGCATCGGCCGGCACGACTCCTCACATGTTGCGGACATGTGTTTTGCCTGTTCTTATGGTGATAAGAAATAACAACACCGAGTTTCAGTATTTCAGCGTTTTATTAAACCATTTGATACTGATATGGGACAGTTCCTGGGTTGTGCATTTTGTCTGTGCAATTATAGATAAATATATTAATTCTGAAACCATTCACCGGCTACTGTACCAATAACAGGTACGTCTCAGAATTTGGAGGGCGCTGAATGGCGTAGGCTGATTTACTGTCTACTTGTAATTATAGCTTGTTGAGCAGGCCTGACCCAACCGCCGATCGCCACAACTCTGGTGGCTGGTGTCCGGCAGAATGCAGAGGCGACAAGTATTACAATTGGTTTCCAAATAAAGCGTCCCGCTGGCATTGGCTGGCAGGCAGTTCAAGGGGAATATACCAACCTTGGGAAAGAGGATCTTCCTCATCTCCATCATTTCACACAAGAAAGGGCACTCCATCTCCATGCATTTCACCATACTTTTCGCGGTATATTCACTTTAACTGGCTCTGCCGCCCAACCGCAGCGGCACAACTTTTTGGTACAATAGTGACGTGCCTGCAGCTTACCTGGACCACGGTCGTCCGCTACCCTCTGACAAGTCGCTGGCCACCCGGCCGATGTCATCCCAGCCAGAGGCAAAATAGGCGAGCGCCGAAGCGACTCGAACCCGGGCTGCCACTGCCCGGGTGAGTTGGCCAGACCCAACGCTCTCCCTCTTGAGCTTAGCAAGGGCGGATCATTCTAAACCGAAATGAGTGTTTTCTCCAATCACTTCATGGTTCATGGTTTCAGTGACAATACACCCTTCCACTCTTTTCATGTATTATGCGTTCTGCATCGTAATGCAGTCCCTTGAGCCGGTTGGCTTGTTCCGGAGTGCAGTATGCACCTCTCAGTGCCTCTAGTTTTCCCAGTTCTGTAATGGTACATTATATCCAACCGCGCGGGAGCAGCACTCTGATCTCTGATCATCTCTGATCGCCTGCAGTATTGTCAAGAAAGGAGAATGGCACGGCTTTCTGGACAACAACAAAAACGCGTCGGCAGAGTGAGGAAACTTTAGGCAGAGGGAAGTGCTCTCCGGAACCAACCAAACCGGCTCAAGGGACTATTACGATGGCAGAGCGTATAAAAATGGAACCAGTAGAAGGGTATATTGTCACTGAAACAATGAGCCGAAGTGATTGAGGAAACATGCTCATTTTATTTATTTAGGAATGGTAGCGTTCTCCGTGGTCAATGTTGTGAAAATCAGCAGCTAAGACGTAAATCAGCCTTCGCCATACAGCGCCCTTCAAATTCTGAGACGTAGGCAACTGTTCTTGGTGTAGTCACCGGTGAACGGCTCCAGGTATCTATTTATAAACTGCACAGGCAAATTGCCCGCCCCAGGAACTGCCCCGTGCCCCATATCCGTATCAAATGGTTTCATCATACGCTGAAATACTACAACTCGGTGTTGTTATTTCGCGCTGGTTCGCTGCCTGCCGCGTGGTGTTAGCGGCTATGTACAAAAAGGCGCGGCCATTGGAGACTGCAACCCCGGGAGTTGACAAAAGTCGTTTAAAGATTGCGGGCGCGCAACCACTAAACTATTTTATATAATTTTGTAACTGTGTCATCTTGAAAAATGGTAAGCTTCGGCAGTTCAACGGGGTGGTAAGAGTTAATTTACAAAATAACCACCGTTTCGTCCCAGTCTACTACCCACCCCCCGGTCAGCAGCATATGGCTGAGGAGCAAAATTTGATTTTTCTGACGTGCCCCCGTCTGATAAAAATTCCGTCTACGTGCCTGATGTAACATTACAATTTGGATTTGCTGTTGGAGCATGTTTGCGTCTTTAGAAACTATACACACGGTACATATAGTACGCACCTACAGCGATGTGTCGATATCGATTTGTCAATGTATAGCAATTAGTGGTGTCAATCGGTAACCAAAATTTTGGCTACCGAAAAAAAGATTTGTGACCGATTTGGTAATCGGTCGGTCAGGCCTTATAATTTTTGATACTTTGGTCAGCTTGAGTCTTAAGCAATTCACTTTTTTGTCAACATTTATTTACGCATTCTTATTTAATATCCAACAATTTCTTATACACAATTTGCTCCAAATTCAAATTGATTTAATGTAATTTATTTGGTCTTGATTGCGGCATCCACTATTTTGCTTTAACAGAAATATTATTTTTAGTTTTCTTTTTTCACAATTATAGTGTCTTTTTGGAAACTGTACATGTACGTTTTATGAATTATGATGTTAACAAAGCTATTTTTGCCAGTGAGTATGAATAAGTATACTATTTTAAAATGGGTCAAATCTTGGACATTTTTGGCTTCAACAAAAATCGGTCAATATTTGGACAGCTAAAAATGCCTGCTGTTTGGTATTGGATTGGTTTTGGTCAGGAAATTTCGGGAAAACGACATCACTAATAGCAATCACCGAAAATTCGTTAGAGAAAACTTTTGAGCACGCGTTTACTAATTGAGTAACATACGCAATAATACAGAGGTGAAGCAAAACGAAAAAGAGAGACATACAAAACTGGACATCCTAGTGTTGGGCTCCGACATTCAAAATCCCTAGTTCCCTTCCCTTCAAATTCAAATTCTCTTTAAATCCCTAGTTCGCTCTCATTACGGTATGCATTGCTAATGCATTTTTAAGTTCATCCATTCGTCAAAACCCGAAAATCATCAATTTAAAATTTACTCTTATTAATCATTTGTTTCGAAACATAAGTGCAATAATTATACAAATGAGGCAGTCCTGACTCCTGGCCAAGATCCAAAGTTCATGGAAAGTTGCAACTCCGTCATACCACACCTGGCCGAGAAGAGCTGTCGCAGATGCCAGCTTCGGTCGTGTCCCGGAGCTGGACACTGCATGGGAGACACCAGTGAGACACTGGGGAGACACCGGGGAGACACTGGGGAGACACCGGGGAGACACCGGGGAGACACTGGGGAGACACCGGGGAGACACTGGGGAGACACTGGGGAGACACTGGGGAGACACTGGGGAGACACTGGGGAGACACAGGGGAGACACTGAGGAGACACTGGGGAGACACTGGGGAGACACTGGGGAGACACCGGGGAAGACCTGAGAAGACACTGGGGAGACACCAGTGAGACACTGGGGACGACACCGGGAGACACCGGGAGACACCGGGGAGACACCGGGGAGAACCGGGGAGACACAGACACTGGGAGACACCGGGGAGACACCGGGGAAGACACGGTGAGACCACTGGGGAGACACCGGGGAGACACTGGGGAGCACACCGGGGATACCGGGGAGACACCGGGAGACCACCGGGGAGACACCGGGGAGACACCGGGGAGACACCGGGAAGACCACTGGGGAGCCACTGGGGAGACACCGGGGGGACACTGGGGAGACCACTGGGGGGGGGGGGACAAACTGGGAGACACTGGGGAGATACTGGGGAGACACTGGGGAGACACTGGGGAGACACCTGGGGAGACCTGGGGAGACACTGGGAGACACTGGGGAGACACTGGAGATACATAGGGGAGACACGGGGGAGACACCGGGGAGACAATGGGGAGACACTGGGGAGACACAGGGGAGACACTGAGGAGACACTGGGGAGACACTATGGAAACACTGGAAGATACATAGGGGAGACACGGGGGGAGACAACGCGGGGAGACAATGGGAGACACTGGGGAGACACAGGGGAGACCTGAGAGACACTGGGGAGACCACTGGGAGCACTGGGGAGAACACTGGGGAGACACTTGGGGAAGACACTGAGAGACACCGGGGAGACACGGAGACACTGGGGAGACACTGGGGAGACACTGGGGAGACACTGGGGAGACACTGGGGAGACACCGGGGAGACACTGAGGAAACACTTAGGAGACACCAGGGAGACACTGGGGAGACACTGGGGAGACACTGGGGGACACTGAGGAGACACTGAGGAGACACTTGGGAGACACTGGGGAGACACCTGGAGACACTGGTGAGACACTGGGAGACACTGGGGAGACACTGGGAAGACACCGGGGAGACACAGGAGCTGGGAAGACGCGAGTCTGTCACGGGCGATGATAGCTGAACTCAGCACGTCATCATTGCCATCAGATGGCTGATGGTGACTCATCAGTTTCTGCAGTTATCACAACAATGTCGGCAGGCACACATCGCTCTGTGTTTTCGCACTGTTGCAGTTGTAAAGAGTATCCTGAAGTATTTTATGCATCCATCTATTTATGTCAATGACAGCACTATTCAAATGTAAATTAGAGTGATAAGTTTCTCTCTCGTAAATGCTGTTGTTCGCTGCTCGAGGCAGGTCGAGAGTAAGTCAAACTTTCTTCAAATCCCTAGTTCGCTCTCTCAAGTTGAGGTGTCTCAAATTTACATAAGCCGACGCCTAAGAGCATCTCAGCTAAGTAACTGTTATTTCAGTCAAATATCCGATACAATCTCGGATCTTCTGCAGATGGTTAGAGCTTTCAACAAGTTGTCTGCTAATCTTCTTTCAGAAAGGCTTTCCGTTAACATCACAAGCCCAGCACTTTTATATATCCTAGGCAGAGGCCCTCGCTGTGTACCGGCTAATGACGGTGAGGCGGTACTCGGTGGTGACTGATCAGCTCAGAGCCTCTTGGTGACCGAGCCAGGTGCCCGTTACCGTACTGCTGACCGGACGACGCACTGAACCAATAACTCCACTTCAGATTGTATGCATCGCCGTACACTCACGTCACAACATCTGTCCAGGCCTCTGAGCTGGCTGACGACACCGACAGCTGCGTGCGCTCACCAGATCACTCGCTTCTCTGTCGGACCGCGCCGTGGGCGGGCGGAGGGCGGGCTGCGGGCAGGCGGAGGGCAGGCGATGTCTAGGCGGCGGGCGGCAGGCGGCAGGCCGGCGGCAGGCCGGCGGCAAGGGGCCTGTCTACCGACCACACGTGTCCCGTTAATCAGCCCAAACTCAGCCCAGAGAGGCCAGGTGGTACCGGCCGTCCGGGCCGGCTGGGCCGGGAGAGACCACACCTAGGTGTCAGGAGGCGATAGACCGGACACTGCACCGGTCTTTGTGAGGTGGGCTGCCTATGAGTAAATCAGTGACGCATCTCCCTTGGACCGGATATCCGCCAGTCTGCCGAGTGAGCAGGGCGGGTCAGCAGGGGGCGGTGGAGGTGACGGCTGTGCTGCTGCAGCAGTGCCTGACACTGGACAGTGAGAGGTGCGGCCCTCCTCAACACCCCGCAGACACGGGACCGTGCCCAGATTCCACAGATTCCAACATGACATGTCTAAAAGTGTGCCATCAGCCCATCACTGTCGTGCGCCCTACCCCCGCCCAATTACCCATGTCCTGTAACTAAAAATAAAATCGTACGTCCATTATAGCACAAATGTGCAGTGCAAATGCGATACTTCTCTTCACTTACTCAGAAGATGATTATCAATTGGTGGAGAGTTTGCTCTTAAGTTGCCCCCGGCCGAGGAACCAATGACGTAGTATAATTTGTATCAGGGGGGGGAAGCACGTCAGTAGGCCGGAATATAATTTCGCCACTCAGCAAATGTTGTTGACTGGGGGGGGGGGGAGGGTCGGGTCGTCAGCAAGAATCCCATTTGTATAGTGGTATTTTTTTTTCTCAGGGGGAAGGCGCATGGCCCCGTGCCCTTCCTCTTTGACACGTCTACGATGACAGGGGCGCAGCCAAGTGGTCCGCACGAGGCGCGGGAAGGGGCATCACGATTGAGAGCGCCTCTCCTGCGCGTTTGAACACTAAAGGTGCATTTCGCGAGCAAGGTGGCGCTCCTCGGATGTAAGCACCGGTGGCACCTCTTTCAATCGGAGACATAAGTGCCTTGTTTAGACGAGATAGCTGACTCTAAGGGACAGTGTCTTTCTCCGTAAAAATAGAAGACAAGTTTTTGGATCTGCCCGAGGTGCTCACTAAGAAAAAGTAGCAGTGGCGTCGCTACGGGAGGGGGCGGCAAGCGTAGCAACTTGCCCCTCAACCTCCGATTGGGGACCCCCTGAGATCGATACAAATCCGATGAGATTTTGAGGTCGGGAAATGGGAGTAGGCTGACCATTGTTTTCCAGAGGTTTGCCACTCGACACTAAATATCCTATTTTTACCAATGAGATTCAAACGAACCCCATGCAAATTGTTTAGTTTGATAGGTCCCGAATAGGTCCCGATCCCGGCGAATCTTCGAGAGTTATAAACTGATTCTATGATCTCAGTAGATATGGGATTAAGCTTCTAAACTGGATCCGTTTTTGTGGTCCGCAAATATGTCTCGTAAAGGGATGTAGCCAAGGGGAGAAAAGGGGAGCATGGAGGTCATGGCTCCTTGATATAAATCAAATACACTAGATAAATTATGATTTTCTGATGACTCAACCCTTTCCCCCGGTCAACAACATATGGCTTAGAAGCAAAATGTGATTATACCACTGACTTGCCCCCTTATAAAACTCTTGCTTCCCCCCCCGAACATAAAAATCCCGGCGACGCACTGCAAATTGGCAAGAAGCAGCCTCCTTGACTACCTCCCATTTCGAAAGTGCACCGCATTTCTAAAGTGATGTTTTTGAACTTGAATAATAACTATTCCACCTGGGGCCACATGGTATGTGATTTAACCCGGCATTGCCAGGGGTCTCAGATGAATACCTTTGGCTTGGGAGGGGGCGTTTTTCGCCCCCTCGTTATCTTCCGAATCAATAACTGCAGTGAGACGCGCGATAACTCTCTCAATAAGACCACTCTAAGGCACACGCGAAATTTGCAAAATAAGGTCACATGTTAGGTCACAGTCAAGTTAAAGGTCAAATGTCAGATATTGAGTTTTTGGGTCATCACATCCAAGGCCTAAGATTGAGACTTTTATCGCACAAAGTGCTCTCAATTGTATGATGCATCTGCCGCATATGAAAAAGTGAAATTGTAAGCAAAGATCAAGGTAAAGATCAGGTTAAATCAGGTCACTATTGGGATGAGGTCATGCGATACATCATGGATGGGTTATCTTGCACATAACATTCGATTATACCAGCCATTTGTACACCTGGCCCGTTATGAGGTCAAGGTCAGGTCATATAAGGTCAAAATTTGAAATGGATAAATGTAAATACAAAAGGTGTGTTTTTAAACCAGTTTTGTCTAAAAAACGTAATGTTGCCATTCATTATTATTTTTGTATCTATATGTTTAATTTCGAAATATAGCGAAATTAGTTACGTCATTACACACATTTTTTATACATAAATCAGCTTAACTTTTAAAGATCGTGCAGAGGCAATATAGTAAGCAGAATACAATTAAAAAACAGTTGAAGATCGCAAATAATAAGGGTTACAAAATGATTAACTTCGATTCTTAACATTTTTGGTTTTTGACACTAACAATTAAAAAAAAAACTTATTGTTTTGGAAAAATGACTACAAAATCCTATTTTCATGATATTGAGAAACCGGAAGATATAACAGAGGACTATATATGTAAAAAAAACTCACATACCAAATATAAAATTGATATAATCATTTTGGACTGAGTGATCGCATTTACAGTGTTGGTAACTCATGACATCATATTTTTAATTGCGTCTTTGGGGCTTTTATTGACAAGATACAGATGAATAATTGACAGACAGCAACAAATTTATAAGACAAAACTAGTCTAAAAGCGTGGCTTTTTGGTTTAGATTTATCAATTTCAAAATCGTACTTCTTTACCTTAGCTTAACATTTACTTCATATGTATGAAGTTTGGTGGTCAAATGACTATCGCTATCGCTTCTCATGCGTAAAATGATTCATAAAACATGTGTTGCATGGCTTTCCTGTATAATTTTTTGGATAGGGACCTTTTGTCACCTGACCTTGACAATTGATCTTTGCCAACAATCTCACTTTTGATCATGCGGGACGTGTATATACGTTTAAGAGCAACTTTGGGATGACCGTGGTCGTCAATTGTCAAGGCTTTTGATTGAAGAGTATGGCCCTGAACGATGACAAATAATAGTAATTTTTTTTTGACTCCTTTACCTGATAACCGTGGGCACATAATGACATGCCAATTCAGTTTGAGAGTTTTTCCGAGCCATGCCTTAAGGATTGTCTCAACGTTCCTGAGGCTTTCGAATGTCGCCTTGCGCGTCTCGCTGCGATCATTGTTGTTCGGAAGATAGCAATGGGGGCGTTTACGCCCTCCCCCCCAGTCGTGGTGTTCAGATCAGACCCCAGTCAATGCCGGGCTATCATACATACATACGTCTGTGAACATTTTGTGCTGATTTCTTCATAAGTGCATGGCTGACACCTGGCCCGATAAACACGGCTCCTTTCTCGGCCTCAGCAATTACTGGAATACTTAGCTGAGCCTGCTGTTCCGCATTACAGCCGTGCCGTGCGGTACAGTCTACCTGACTGGCCATCGGCCGCACTACAGCCGTGCTGTGCGGTACAGCCTACCTGACTGGCCACCGGCCGCATTACAGCCGTTCTGTGCGGTACAGCCTACCTGACTGGCCACCGGCGTGCCGGCTGGCTGCCTGCGGGTATTTTAGTTGGTAATGCCGTATGTGCGCAGCTGTTTTGCGATGTTTCATTGGGCATGCAAAACATCGCTGGTTCCATTTCAACCATTGCCATTTTAGTTTCTATGTTTCTTTTTGTTTTCCTGATACCAAAGATATCCTGCGGTTTTACTGGCAGGCTGGCCAGAGGCCATTCATTCATTCGTTCGTTTATTTCAATCATGATTTTGTCTTGGGCGGATAGAAGCCGGTTGACAGTAAGCGCTGGTGATCAAGGTATAGTTAGGTCACCCGCCGGTGACCTTTCGGCCGATGACCATGATATAGTTACAGTCACTACCGCGTGAATAGTCGGCCGGTGATCATGGTATAGTTTACAGGGTCACTACGACGTTTTCCCGCTGGTGTTCGTCGGCCGTGACCATTGGGATGGATACGTCTACGATACACTCCCGCCGGTGACAGTCGGCTGGTGACCATGGTAAAGTTACGGTCACTCCCGCCGGTGACAGTTGGCTGGTTACCATGGTAAAGTTACGGTCACTCCCGCCGGTGACTTTCGGCCGGTGACCATGGTATAGTTACGGTCACTCCCCCCGGTGACAGTCGGCCGGCGACCATGGTATAGTTACGGTCGGTCACTCCCGCCGGTGTCTGTCGGCCGGTGACCATGGTATAGTTACGATCACTCCCGCCGGTGACAGTCGGCTGGTGACCATGGTGACCATGGTATAGTTACGGTCACTCCCGCCAGTGACAGTCGGCTGGTTACCATGGTATAGTTACGGTCACTCCCGCCGGTGCATGAGTCGTATGGCGTGGGGAAAATGACGGCGGGGAGCCAGCTGAGAGTACCTTCTTATGTCGTATTAGGTGATCTAGTATTTTGTTGGAGGTGCATCTTCTCCATCCATCGAGTTGAAATGTTAATAGCGTGTGCATCACGCAGCGCTGTTGGCCCACTTCACCGGACTATGTATAGCCGGCCGACATACTCCTGCATAGCCGGGTCAGTGCATGTTAGCGCACTGCGCAGTTCTCTAAAAGGACCGTAAAGTTATGCCAGGATCCTGGCTTACCAAGATCATCATTTTGCAACCGTACCATGCTACACCGATAATGGGTTTTGCCGACTGAGCTGCAACTGTCGGAAACTGGCTGGCTGGCTGGTCTGATTTGCTCAATCGGTAAGGCTGCGGAGCGGTAGGACCCAGGATCGAATCCCCGCACCACCCGCTCTTCAGACCAGTTCCCCGGCTGGCTAATTCAGGTGTGAGGTGGGCTCTCACACAGTTTCCGCAGTCATGGGAGAAGTCAGGGTCCCTGTAAATTTGGCGCCAGTGACCTGTTGGTGGTGAGAGTGAATACAAAAATACAATAATAAACGCTCCTGCAGACTCTGCTTCGAGTGTATCTTTTTGTAGCTGTTCTGGATGACTGCACTCGTTTCTAAGTAACAAGCCTTTTGGTAATCAATATGTATTGTGTACTTCTTTCAGACGTGGATGTTACATGGCTTAACTGCTATAATTCATTTGAATATATCTCAACTTCTCTTCGCACAACCTGGGAGTGTCAAAATATCTAAGGGTGGATGCCCAACCATTTTGTTTTCATTATTTCATTCATCCAATTAAATTATTCGTTCAATGTATCATACAGGGGCGGAACCAAAACGGTAGGCTGGAAGGGGCCACCGATGGTTGGGGGCACTGATGGCCGCAGATGGCTGATAAAGAAGAAGGGGGGGGGGCAGCATGACCAATGGCAGCGTTACGGCTGGGAGGAGGCACCAGCGGTGTCCAGGGGCGGATCGGGGGGATCTAGGGGCGGGGGGAAATCTAGTGAGTGACGTATTTTCACAAAGTTGTTGAGCGGTGAAGGGAGGGTAGCGGCCCGTAAGCAGTCAGCGATATGTTGTTGACTGGGAGGGGTGTTCGGTTGTCAGCAGAATCACATTTGATTTGGTGTAAATCGGTTTGCTCGGGAGGGGGCTGCATGGCCCTGACCCCACTTGGCTACGTCCCTGTGCTGAGCGATAATTCACATCAAAATGCTTCCACATCACATCCCAGCTGTTGTAATCAAGCGAAATCAATCCATGCATATCTCCAACAGACGACCGAGACGACCACATCTTTTACGTTAAAGAGGCGGTGGAGTCAGATTCAGAAGACCAGCGACTGCCTAAAATTACTACATTTAAACCGTAGCGCATAGATTGCTTCCATCTGATTTTTCTTCCAAACAATGAATTTTTGCAATAAAGGGATGCAGCGTAATTCAGTCACACGGTAACTCAGTCCACAGGCCGCACTGTTCAGGGTTGTCGCCGAAAGTTTGGAGTGGGGGGTCGGCTAAAATGACGAAAAACACCCCATTTGGTATGCGTGTATTTTACACACGCCATGAAGGGAGCGGAATCCGACCAACCCTAAGGTTCTTCGAGAACAGCGGAAGAACAGTGACATAAAGCATCGCCGTTTTGTGCAGACCTGTTCGAAAATCAAATACCTATATCATGTAAAAATATTGACCTCAGGCCATCTCAGGTCAATTCACCAGACCAGGTAACGTGATGACCCCACTTCCAAAAGTTTGCGGTCGTACCGCAGCCAGTTTTGAAACGATCGCTTTGAAAATTATATGATATCATAAAGATTATTTCTATAATACAACCTAGTTTATGGTCAGCTAACGGATAAAGTGAGTCAGGGGTGACTAAGAGGCAGGAATAAACTTATCGATGACCGAAAGACGAGCATTTGATTTGCCAAATACTAACTCAGTCAGGAATGTAAGAAAGCTAGGAAGTGAACCTTAGTAGCAATGGTGCTGTCTGAGACACGTTTCCCAATATGCAGCATGATCTACCTGGGTCGCCATTTGAACTTGAACTGAGGTCAGATTTCGCAGTTGATCGAACATAGTCAATTTGAATATGATTCGAAGTGCCTTGCTGAGACAAACGTGATGGCGTCAATTGTATCACTTAATCTGTATTATTCAAAATGTTATTGGCTACAAACTATTTTGCCAAAACAAAACTTTTGACCTTTGATGACCTCTATAGCCTAAGCTATTGAATTGATCTAAAAATTGAGCAATATAATATTTTGCCTTTTTCAAGAGTTTTTTTTTCTAGCTTTCATAGTTCCCGAAATATTTGGGAGTATCTGTAGCAAAGCCCTAAATCTGGAAAATCCATTGACCTCTATAGGATCCATTGATCTCTATCCTATAGAGATCAATGGGAAAATCTTACCTTTGATGACCTCGTGACTTTCATTTTGACCTAACCTGAAAAATACAGATATGCTTTTGATTGAGCTTGTTTCTAGCTATCTAGCGGTCTTTTTTTGCTTGTCGCTACATTGCTTGTTTTTTATATTTTTGTGGAGGGGATTTTTGAAATCCGCTCCCTCCATGTTGTGTAATTATCAGAGGCCCTCCAGGGTACGTTTAAAGCATTTACAGCATGTTTGATGTTGATTTAATGCTATGTAGAAGGTACTTGTTATTTAGCGCCGCGAAATTTTACGGGTTTGTCTGATAAAACCCTGAAATATAGGCGGTGGGCCGTGCAAAGGATAATAAGCTAAAATGCCATCAATTGAGCTCAGCGATGCTAAGAACCGAAGACGAGGACGATGGCTACTAATGTGACGCCGCAAAGCAGCAGGAAAAGTTTAATTTTAGGCTGAGAAAAAAATAAATAAACCAAGCCGTGAGTGGAGCCAAGCCTCGGGGAACCCATTTCCTGGATGGACATCTCGGTATGATGGAAAGTGCTGAAATGAACGTAGTTTTTCATATACATTAGCCTCGGATAGTAAATAACCATTCACCATGCTCGGCGGCAGTCAGCGCTCAATAGTACCCACATATGATAATAATAACTGTATCAATACTTGTAATCATATATGTTACGCTCCATTCTAGACTGTAAGTGGCCCGCAAAACTGTGCCACTCAGTCGCTGACAGGAGGCATGTGATATGTTACTTGACTTATCTGCGCCAATTTCCGGTCAAGTAACTTTCCATGAGTCTGTGACCTGTTAGGCCGAAACGATGCAAAACGCAAGCTTAACGCGCGAGTGTCCGCAGCGCAGGATCAATGGCGGAAAAAATCTGGTCTGTGTGAGCTTTTTCCGTGACTGAGCACCGCGGTACCGCGGACAACACAAATGTATCAGGTTAACAGAGGCGAATCTATTCACGATAAAGGTTTAAAATTTAGCACAGTATATTTTTGCCGCAGTACAATTTAGGATTTTTGAAGTCTTGTGGTTCTTAAATTCACATCTTCGTCGAAAAATGACTCTAGTTAAGTTATCTTAGA
>VOPJ01007713.1:0-23329 GCA_014673585.1 Semibalanus balanoides
TGCATTTTTACGTTTTTTATTCGTCATATTACTGAGGTACTCACCCGTCAAGGGATCGTGGTTTGTGACAAGGACTTTTCAGTTCGGTGCGAACGGCTATATTTTTACATTTACTGCTAAACCCCTTCTCCGTGCTATATGTAGGTGTCGCTGGGGTGCGCATTGAGCGTCACTGAGATTATATATAGGTGGCGCTGATGTGCACAACCGGTGCCTGGCTGGTGGCGTATAGTTCAAGTTCCGCCCATCAGAGGGCGGACGGCGGTATTATGTGGAAGTTATGTCGTGTTATTTGTTCTAGCACAGTCAGACATTATCTTTACTTGTAGGAGAACGGGTTGATGTTGGGAAATGTGGGGAGCAGAATATATACACACATGTTGTCATGCGATCTGCAAAATTGAGAATTATTTCTTAGATACTATTAAATGCTAGTGTGACGAAACTACATCACCTTTCGTACTTATAATAGGTATAAGGGAAAATTTGGATGATGAACAGACAGAATGACAGACAGACTTTCTTTAAATAGTAAGTGAGATCACTAATATAGCTGCATCGTGATGTGGCGGAACAGTCAACCGTCTCCCGACTACTATCTGGCTAGCAAATATGTATAAGATGTTGACTATGATTGTATGACTATATAATATGTTTAAGCCAAATTTAACGCGGCGAGTGTGTACAACACCTGTTTCAACTTTTTGAGATTCATTGCGGAGTAACCTAGAACATACCACATACATGCCACGCCAGCTCGTGAATGGTGTAAGACGTTACCTGGGTCAGGGCGGTCATGGTGCCCCCTCTCTCCATCCTGTTGGGGGTCATTGGTGAGCGACCTGCCGGATCGTATCGCATGTTCATGACCTTCTCGTAGGTCGGCCGCTCCGGACAGCGGCGTACATCTGGGCGTGGCTTCAGGCGATCTCGGTCCTTGTCACGGTCCCCGTCTGTCCCAGGATAGCGGTTCCCGTCTGTCCCAGGATAACGGTTCCCGTCTGTCCCAGGATAACGGTCCCCATTTGTCCCAGGATAGCGGTCCCCGTTTGTCCCAGGATAGCGATCCCCGTTTGTCCCAGGATAGCGGTCCCCGTTTGTCCCAGGATAGCGGTCCCCGTTTGTCCCAGAATAACGGTCCCTGTCGTTCCCATCACTGGCACCTCCTCTCCTTTCGCCGTGTCTCCACCCACCATCAAAGGCCCCGCGGCCTCCACTCTCTGGAGATGTGCCGGTATTGTACGGATATTCTCCACTGGTACGTGGATATTTGCTCCCGTCATCAGGAAATCGGTGGTAAAAATCGGGATGTGACGCAGTTTTGTCTTCAGAGTCGGGAGATTTTCCGTAATCGTCCGGGTATCGACCACCCCCGGAAAATTGTCCATCACCACCCACAGATTCATCGCGGCTGTCGGGGTATCTGTTCCAGGGTACCCCTCCCCTGGCAGGGATCCTGCGGTCAGCGTTATTAGGGAACTGCCCATCCCTGCGAGGGAGCTGCCCACCCCTGGCTGCTTCACGGGGCAGCTGTCCGGTCCGATCACCGAATCTCGTGTCTGCTGGGCGTCTGTCCACACGACCTGCCAACAGAATGTGACACTATCAGCCTACGGGGCAATCGGACATTGAATGATCACTCACAGTAGCTAGTGTGCTTGTAAACATGACTGAAAAATATGAAATATAAAACACTAGGTGATTAGCTTATATTTCGAGATGACAAAATCGAAATTGACAGTCTATGCCAAAACTGTCGTTGGATAAGTATAGAAACAGTGATAATGACGTTTAAAGAAGTAAAAAGCAAAGTAACACACAAACAAAGTAAAGAAGAAAGGAACTCAGGGACGTAGCCAAATGGGAGGCCACGGCCCGTGGCCTCCCCCTTTGGCTACGCCCACGGGGGCCATGCCCCCTCCCCCTGAGCGAAATAAAATCACACTAGATGGAATGAGCAGTGTACCACCCACCTGCACAGTTGTTCTCGAAGTAGTCTGTGGAGGGTTTGACCTGTAGCTGGCGACCGGCTGAGCTGCGGTCCTTCATGTTCAGGCGACACTCGGACCGCTCGAGGTCATAGTTCAGAGACCTGGTCGGCGCGGAATACAAAGCGACACGATGGGTAGTACAGTCCGGGTAGTGGTGGGTAAAAAGCAGCGATTAAATGATACGGTGGTAAAAGCATTAACGGTGAAATATAAATACTTTTCCATAAAGGCTATGCAAGTGATTAGAGGTGATATCACTGTTTCCAAAGCTCCTAAAAACGTATTCAAGATTGCTTTATGCGACATTTTGCTTAACAGTTAAAACTGTTATTACATTATTGTTCGTTTTTATCTTTTATAATCAAAGGGAAAAAATCCGATGAAAACGAACAATACAATTTTTATATTATGTATCATATTGCTGCACCACCGACCCGCAGATGAAGCTGCCTTCATTCAGACTAACCCGCAGATGAAGCTGCCTTCATTCAGACTGACCTGCAGGTGAAGCTGCCTTCATTCAGACACGCCTCCTGACATTGTACCAGGGTGACAGCAGTCAGAAGTTTCTCCTCCTGAAGCGGCAGCTCTCGATGCAGGATCCGCTCGAACGTGTACAGGGTACCGCAGCCGGGGTCTGAGGGAACCATCGGAACCTAATGCGTACAGGGCACCGCAGCCGGCGTCTGAGGGAACCATCGGAACCAAACGTATACAGGTCACCGCGGCTGGGTCTGGGTGAACCATCGGAACCAAACGTGTACAGGGCACTTCAGCTGGGGTCTGAGGGAAAAATCGGAACCAAATGCGTACAGGGCACCACAGCCGGGGTCTGAGGGAACCATCGGAACCAAATGCGTACAGGGCACCGCAGCCGGGGTCTGAGGGAACCATCGGAACCAAACGTGCACAGGGCACCGCGGCTGGGTCTGGGTGAACCATCGGAACCAAATGCGTACAGGGCACTTCAGCTGGGGTCTGAGGGAACCATCGGAACCAAATGCGTACAGGGCACTTCAGCTGAGTCTGAGGGAACCATCGGAACCAAATGCGTACAGGGCACTTCAGCTGGGGTCTGAGGGAACCATCGGAACCAAACGTGTACAGAGCACTTCAGCTGGGGTCTGGGTGAACCATCGGAACCAAATGCGTACAGGGCACTTCAGCTGGGGTCTGAGGGAGCTATCGGAACCAAAAGTGTACAGGGCACTGCAGCTGTAGGAAGGAACCACCGGAACTGGCCGTCACCACCTACCCACAGCCAGCAGTCTTATTTTTCTACAGGGATTAAGCATTCATGCATATTACCTTGCATGCGTTTAACGCTTCACGAACAAGCTATCTCCTGGTAGTCATTTCGTGGAGGGATTTCTCGAAAGATTCCTTGTAGATAATGATCTACAAGGAATCTTTTTCTCCCGTTTCAGATGAAAAAAGCCAGACTCACTGTGACAGACTACGTCCCGTACCTGAGACAAACTTTCTATAGACACTCTTCCTTCACGCATGAGGCAGATGCTACGAACGTGCAGATATTGTCTCACTTGTTATCACCAGACCCTCTGCTGGAGTCCAATGTCAGCTGGTCAGGACTTTGTCTCACGTTTGAGGCAGACTCTCTGCAGGAAGCTGATATCTGGCTTGGCGGTCAGCTGGTCCCTGTAGTCGGCCTCTTGGCCGAGTTTCCTGACCTCTAGCTGCCAACAGCGCCGGTTGTTGGAGTCCACTATCATTGCCGTGCAGTCCAGAGATCGGGAGCACCTGACACACCAGCAGGCGGCAAAACATCGCCTCACGTCACCACAGGGTACTGCCCACCATCACTGCTAACCTGACACACCAGCAGGGCGGCAAAACATCGCCTCACGTCACCACAGGGTACTCATAATGGAAAGGTCACGAAATTGACCAGACATTAGGTCACCGATATAGAAAACGAGATATAAGACTACATGTTTAATATCTCGCTTTTAATATCGATGACCTGATGTCTGGTCAGTTAAGTGACCTTTCCATACCTATAGGTACATATAGCCTTATAAAATCATCTAAGTTTGAAACCGATCGGCTACAAATTATGGCTGTTGTATGACCGCAAACTTCTTTAGGTGAAGTCACGTGACCTGGCCTGGTGACCTGACCTGAGATGACCCGAGTTTGTTTTTCTAACAATGTGAGTAGTTAAATTTGGGGGCGTTTCGCGCTGTTGTTTTTTCCGCTATTCATAAACAACCTGAGGGGGGTAGGGTCGGAAATCACCACGTGTTCGGCCATGCGCGTGTTAATATCACCAAAGGTCACTTACGGCTACTGAAGGCGACTTAAGGTCACCAAAGGTAACCAGAAGTCACCACAGCTTTCCTAGATTACCAATGGTCACATAAGGTTATCAAAGATCACCAAAGGTCACCAAAGATCACCAAAGGTCACCAAATATCACTAAATATAACCATATGTCACCGCAGGTTTCATGGTTACCAAAGGTCATCGAAGGTCACCAAAGGTCACCAAAGGTCATCAAAGATCACCAAAGGTCGCCAAAGGTTACCAAACTCCATCAAATGTCACCAAAGGTCATCCAAATTCGCAAAATAGGATAAATTGTCACCAAATCTCACCAAATTTCATCAAATGTCACCAAATGTCACAAACATCACCAAATGTCATCAGATGTCTCAAAATGTCACTAAATGTCACCAAATGTCACAGAAAGTCACCAAAAGTCATCAAAGGTTAACATAGGTCCCCTAAGGTCACGAAAGATGACCAAAGGCTAGTATAAGCTACTGCATAGGTTACGGCAGGTCACTGATCACGACGGGTGACGACATGTGACAGCACGTGATGACGAGTGGCGACAGGCTACCAATGCTGACCAAGGCCAAGGCAGATCATGGCAGATCACGGTAAATCCCGTCACGTCATGACAGGTTACGCCAGGTCACGCCAGGTCACGCCAGGTCACGCCAGGTCACGCCAGGTCACGCCAGGTCACGACAGGTCACGACAGGTCACGACAGGTCACCGAATGTTGAAGGGCCACGACAAGTTACCAAATGTCCTTCAATGTCTGTTTTCAGTCATTGCATTATTGCTGCATATATGAGGTGGTTCACGATTGACGTTGCGCATGAGCAGTTAAGCGGTCTTAGCGAAACATAGCTTGCTTATAGGGCAATAAGTTTTTGACTCGGTGCTATGGCAAGAACGTGACGATCAAGCTATTTCACAAAGTAGCGAAGAAAGGCATGGATAACTAACTCACACTGGTCACGAATTATCAGTAAATTAAGTAGGTATGCTCGGTGACAACTTGGAATGCCTACATCGTTTTATCGTGTTTTTGATACAAGTGCAATATTTGAATTGAACTCACGCTATTTCACACTCTCCTATGGGATCTGATGTCCTTGGGTTGATCATGAGCTCGACGACCTGCAGTTTGCGTATGTACTCGTGACCAGCGGTAAGCTCGTAGTGTCTGCAGTTGGCACCACCTGACGGCAAAACAAATAAGTTGCCCATTGAACAAAACATAGCAAACACAGTCAACAGGTGTAAAAGATGCGTATCATTATAGATTAACACTCCTTTTTAAAAATTCCTCACACCACATTCAAATCGTACTTCCAAAATCAATGATCGTCACCATACGAAGTGTTTTCCCCAAAGTGACCAGAACAGTTCACTTACTGCGGGCTTGCACGGGGCGTCCCTGACCATCGTGCGACTGGGAATTCTGAGGCTGCTGGGGCTGCTTCAACCCTCCATTGTTGGCGCCACGCAGCCACACGAGTGGGAGCAGCGCCAGAGGCGGCAGCGGCCGTCGGCTGCTGGCTGAGTCTTGGAGCGGTGGGTCGGGCCGGACCCCGCCCGGTCGGCTCCCGGTGACGGCGGATCTGCTGCCGGTGGCGGCGCCTGGACCTGGTGTTCGGCCTGCCGCCGGTGCTGGTGCTCTCTGCCAGCCTCCGCCCGCCGCCCCGCCACGGAGCACGCCGCCCGCCGCCCCGCCACGGAGCACGCCGCCCGCCGCCCCGCCGCGGAGCACGCCGCCCGCCGCCGGGCGCCGTCTGTCAGGCTCTGCAGCCCACGTGTCTGGATTGAGCCACGGTCCGCCCTGACGGTGCTGGCGGCGGTCGTCTGCTCTGGCAGCGCGGCCGTCCCACTCCGGTCGCCAGGGACCTTCCAGCGGCAGGTCGTCGACTCTCCGGTCCTTCAGCTCCTTGGTGTCGTCCAGTCGGGCCCGGGCTGGCTGTTGGAGCTGGCTGGTCGGTCGGTGCTGCCTGTCTGGACGGCTGTCCGGACGGCTGTCTGGCTCGTCTCTGGCTATTGGTGCCGTCTCTGTACTGCCGCTGCCGGCCGCTGAGCTGGCCTGACGCTGACGCAGCCGGCAGTTCCTCTGGTGGAACGTGATGTGGGCACGGGAGAGGAACACTCCCTCGCCGGCCGACACTGAAATGCACCACAGCCATACACATTAGTGGCATACTGAGGGGAAATACACCATACATCAACATAAATGAGCGAAAAGCCGTTTGAAAAAGTGTGTGTGTGTGGTGAGCAATGAGCATGTTTGTCAGCGTGATGATATGAAATGTTAGGGAGCGTGGTGAGAATTTTACCATGTTTGCCAGTGTGTTGAGAAGTTCTCACCGCGGTCGTCCCCACTCATCAGACACTGCTGGCGGCCGGCAGAGAAGGCAAACGAGCGACACACGAAGCCGCGGTGAGCCTCACACAGTCGCCGACACGCCATCTCATCCTCCACCGGCCCGGCCGACTCGTCCACATAGCGCGGGTACTTGTCGACAGTTGCCGAGAACGGACACCGTTCAGCCGGATCTTCCTCTGACAAACAAACACATGAGTGTGTAGTTGCTATTTAGTGACCTGAATTCATTGTAGATTGCATAGCATGTCATTTGTATAACATATATGTTATGTTATCTACTTGTTACACAGTTAACCCCGCGCACTGGCAGTGGGGTTGATTTCCCGCCCCCCTCAGGTTTTCAGGAGTAGCCGGAAAAACGGCGGCGCGCAGCGCCCCCAAATTTCGTTACCACTGCACTGTTTGACATTCAATACCCACACTTTGGCACAAAAGTTCTTGATTGAGGTCATCTCAGGTCAGGTCACCAAATCCATGTTCAAGTGACCTCACCTTTCAAATAATAGTTTATGCTGCGTTCGTGCCAAAGCCACAGTCTTCTTTCCGAAAGTTTTGAAACTTGCAGGATTTCATAGAATTATCAGTACCTACAATTTCGTTTATCTGCGGAATTTTTCGTATCGGTTGACCAGAAGGTCAGTCAATTTCCTGACCTCCCCATTATAAGTTGAATGGAAAAAAATAAAACAAACTGCTTCCCTTTCAGAAAATATGCATTGGATCAGGCTAATTCTTTCAGAATCATGCTATTTTAGCTCATTTCTAAATGATCAAGGTGCAATTGTTGCTTAGTGATTTATACAAGGTCATCTCAGGTCATCTGAGGTCATCAGCAATGATTTGCTAATAACTCTTGATAGAAAAGAGATAGAAGACGATTAGTTGACACCAATGTGTTCGTCTAGCCCTGAGGACCGCGTTGCCACCAATGCAACATGACACTACCTGGGTTCCAAATGACCTTGACCTAGAGGTCAATTTTGAATGTTGACCTTACCAGGGTCAACCGTATATATGTTTCAAAGCGCACTCAATTGAGAACAAACACGATGGCGTCAAAATGTTTACCCTAATCTTTGTTAGGTGAATGCCTATTCACGAAAAAAACTGTTTTGCCTAAAACAGTTATTGTTTGACCTTTCATTTGACTCTGGAGCCTTAAAACTATTGATCTGAGATCAATTTTGAGGAAATAATTGCGATTGAAAATTTCAATGGCCTATCGATTGTCTTTCATATCGTTTGCTCCTAGCTATCATAGTTTCCGAATAATCGGGCGTTCTGGAAAAGAGCCTAAAAGAGTCCTAAACCGGAAAATCTGACCTTTGTGACCACTGTACCTCAAATTGTGACCTGATCCAAGAAAACACTGAAACTTTCGATCAGAACCTTGCCTGAGCTATCATTGCCGTTTCCGCTCTGATCGCTACGTTGCTTAGTTTGGAGATCGACACGGGGGGCGGAAATCCAACCCCCCTGCGAGTTCGTGTTCGGCGCGAACCCCCTGCAGTGTGCGGGTGGTTACGATATAGTTAAGTTTTAGTTAACCGATGATAATTAATCATTTTTTATAATTACTAGTTATATTATTTTGGCTAGTTCGGTTCCTAATTGAAGACTATAAACAATAACGCGTTTTTCATTTCTCAGACCGTAAGACGTCCAAAAACTGTCAATGATGATTTGTAGAAGTATATCCATGTTGAATGGGGTACATTACTGATATCAGAGGGTGACGGTCCGTACCTGGTGTACACTGGGTTCTCGAGTACTCGATGGAGCTGTGTCGGGTTCAGGTCGGCCGCTGACCGGCGCCTGTCGTACCGACTCAGCTGGCACTGCAGACTCACCGGCTTCATAGGTAGCTACCTGCGGCACACGAAGACAGGTGACCGGTCAACAGCTGACCAACACTGGCCTTCGACACAGTTTCCAGGGGCTATCGAATTCCGTTTAAATTTCAGGCCACCCGCGACCCGCACCCGCACCCGCACCCGCACCCGCACCCCTGCACCCGCACCCGCACCCGCACCCGCACCCGCACCCCCGCCACCCGCCCCGCCACCCGCACCCGCACCCGCACCCGCCACCCGCACCCGGCCACCCGCACCCGCACCCGCACACCGCCACGCACACGCACACGCCACACGCACACGCACACGCACACCGCCACGCACCACGCACACGCACAATACTTTTCAAATCGGTAAAGTAGGGCATGCAATTTACGTGCATTAATGCATTAAACGAGCAAAGGTGGGTTTTACAATTTAATTTTGTTGCTTTACGATATTACACACACACCACACACACTATAATATATTAATATATATATATATAATATATATATATATATATATATATATATATATATTTATATATATATATTTCTATTATTATATATATTTTATAATTAGATATATATAATATATTATATACATATCACCGAACGGACAGATAATGCCCCCCCCCAAAAAAAAAAAATAATAATAAAAATACGCATATGCATACTACAGCCCTAAGCCTTGCATGATACTTAAGTGAGACGAACATAAAGCTAAAATGGAATCGGTAAAGCAGTGTTTTTATATAAAAATGCACCCGGTTCCATTACCACTACATCCGTATTTACAGCCAGCTGAGCTGAGTGGCAGTGGTGAATACATACCTGCAGTTGCTGGCCAGACATGCCTCCATGCAGTCGGCCCTCGAGGCCATTCGCTCCAGTTTACGGAACACGTGCCGCTCCAGAGTCCAGCCTGGCAGCCGCTCGAACATCCAGAGACGGCCAGCACAGCGGCCAGCCAGACCAGAGGGCACTGCAACACATCACCGGTACAACACACATCCAGAGACGGCCAGCACAGCGGCCAGCCAGAGCAGAGGGCACTGCAAAATCACGCGTACAATACACGATCCAGAAGAGCGGCCAGCACAGCGCAAGAGAGAGATGCAACACATCACCGTACACACACATTCGAGACGGCAGTCATCTGTTCGCCTTAAAGCCAGAGCTAGAGGGCCTGCAAACACCTCACGTACATGACACACATCCAGAGACGGCCAGCACAGCGGCCAGCCAGAGCAGAGGGCACTGCGGTACATCACTAGAACCACACACATGTTTACCATTATAATTGGTAACTTCGTCCCGGTATGTTCATTATTATTTGTGGTAATAATATCCCAGAATAAGACTAAGTTACAATACTGCCTCAGCATGCTTATTTATATGAAACGATTGTAGCAATGTTTAATGTTTTGGTATGATTGAACGTACATACGCGTGGCAGCACTCAGCAGTGTACACCAACTGCCTAGGATCGGCGTTTCTGGGCGTTTCTTGGCCGACATACTGACCGTGGAGGCAGATTTTCTGAAAGTAGTTGAACCCCTCTCTGGGTACCAGTTCCTCGTCAATGGTGTTCCTCTGCAGTCGGTAGCAGCTCTGACTGCGGTAGTCCAATGCGAAACCCGGACACGTGCCGTTGGCCTGAGACGAGACAGACAGGACTTACATATGTGTAACCAGTCGGTGTCACATACATACAGATGCCTAGAGAACAAAAACAGGATCTAGAGAGTAAACTTACCGAACTATGGCACAAAATAGGTATGCGTATTTGTCACAGATACGATAGGTTCTAACCAGACATGTACCTGGATCTGGGGTCCAGCTGCGATCTGGATATCTGTGTCCTTTGTCACGGGATCCAGAGGGGACACCAGATCCAGGTTCTCCACTGCATGGTAAGATGTGTTGTGGTAGGCTGTACCGCACTACTCTACTGTATGGTAAGATATGTTGTGGTAGGCTGTACTGCACTACTCCACTGCATGGTAAGATGTGTTGTGGTAGGCTGTACCGCACTACTCCACTGTATGGTAAGATGTGTTTGTGTTAGGCTGTAACCCTGGCACTACTCTTACTGTATGGTAAGATTGTGTTTGTGTAGGCTGTAACCGCACTACTCCAACTGTATATGTTAAGATGTGTTGTGATGGGCTGTTAACCGCACTTACTCCACTATTAGGTAATTATTAGGTCTGTTATCCGCACTAACTTCCACTGTATGAAGGCATGTGCTGTGGTAGCTGTACTGCACTTCTGACCACTGTATTGGTAGATGTGGTTGTGGTAGGTTCTGTATCGTACTACTCCACTGTATGGTAAAATGTGTTTGTTGGTAGGCTTTACTGCTACACTTCACACCTGTATGGTAAGATGTGCTGTGGTAGGCTGTACGTTGCAATACTCCACTCTGTATGGTAAGATGTGCTGTGGTAGGCTGTACTTGCACTACTTCCCTGCATGGGTAAGATGTGTTGTGGTATGGCTGTACCGCACTACTCTAACTGTATGGTAAGATGTGTTGTGGTAAGGCTGTACCGCTACTAACTCCTACTGCATGGTAAAGATGTGTTGGTAGGCTGTACCGCACTACTCTATCTGTATGGTAAGTGTGCTGTGGTAAAGCTGGTAGGGGGACCGGCACGTTCTGTCACTTTTTTGCTAATTGGCCCTGGCGGGCACAATTTCCAGAGTTTGGGGAATTGATACTTTCCATACCGTTACATAAACATCAATAGCTTCAACTCGTTTTAAGGAGTTCAAGTGGTATTCTCAGTTTGTTTCGAACACCAGTGTCGATAATGTGGCGATGACTATATTGACAAATAACCTGCCCGCATATACGGGGCCACGTTTCTGTCACCTATGGGGCACATTCTGTCATTAAGGGGGCACTTCCTGTTTACACTGAACGGTCAATTTGTGGTGTCCTCTGCAAGGGGGAGAGAGGGTTTCATTCATTCGCCACCATTCAATAGTGATAGAAAATGACGGCATAATACGATCCCAACACTGCATTTTTGCGTTTTTCTGGTTATCCATGCACGAATCAGGTCCCTGAGTACGCATGTGATTTTTCTTTTGAACTTTTCCCTTTTCATTCATTAAACCATGCCATTAGAAAGCTCAAAAACGCTTTTTGCATAAAAATTCGGTCGAATGACATGGCTACAATGACCTATCAAAAACATCAAATATTTTTCGAAATGTGGTTCCCCTTGCCCCATTTTGAAAACTAAAAAGCAATTTCGGGGTACACAAAGAAGATTTTGTCACGACGAATTCGAATGGTGTTCCTTTCCCATCGAAATCGGCCTAGCGATTCTCGAGATCTTGGGGGGCAAATGCCCCCTGCAGGTTAACGTAATTCTGGCCGCTCCGTGAAACTGCAAATCGGCACCACCCGATTCGTTTTACCTTGTAGTGGTGTACCAATCTGTAAACAACAGGCAATCATTTTTTATGGTCCGTTTTATAAGGCGAATACGACTAGGGAATCATTAACAGATTCAGTGACAGAACCTGCCCCAGATTGGTGACAGAACCTGCCCCTCACTCGATAACAGGTCACACTTTTTTCATTTTTTTACTGAAAAACTTGGGAAGAATGGGTCAGAATAACGCTCAGCACAATGTTCGAACATTCCTTAGGCCCATGACAGCATTCCAAAGACAACTATAAACAATTATCTGAATGGCCACCAAACCAAAATTTAGTTTAACTTTAAAAAAAGTTTGGATTTCTGTTGAAAAACAAACTTTTCCAAAATTGGACGCAATCTGGTCGAGGCATGTTGGTTGCTTTGATAGTACCCGGCCACCTGCAAAGCAAAGGACATATGTTACGAAACAACAATATACCTGCGGTGGATAGTTCACCGGAGAAACCCCGCTGACATAATGTCCCCGTGACAAAGTGCCCCGTTCTCCCTAACTGCACTACTCAACTGTATGGTAAGATGTGTTGTGTAGCTGTACCGCACTACTTACTCCACTGTAACGGTAAGATGTGTTGTGGTAGGCTGTACCGCACTACTCCGCTGTGTGGTAAGATGTGTTGCGGTAGGCTGTGCCATACCACTCATCTGCATGTACTGCAGGGTACTATTCTGAGTTTTGTGAATGCGTTTTTTAGGCTGAATATATACATAGGTGACTTTGGTCTTCAGAAACAAATGAAAACTAGTGATGTAGCTAGTCTGCGGTAAACATGGGAGGCGATGTCGGAATACGAGTGTCTCACCGCATCACAGTGGTGCCTACAGTCGGCGGTGATGCCACTGCTGCTCTGCTGCGCTGTCGGTAGTGGGTGCTGGTCGGCGCCGCGCAGCATGTGACCCGTGACCTTCTCATAGGTCATGTGTCGGCCGGCGCAGGACGGGCGGACCCGGCAGCGGCGGAGCACGGTCAGCTGACCGGGTGGGGCCGGCCGTGGCCGACCTCCGGCGCCGCTCAGCAGGCAGCTGCCCTCGGTGGCGCTGAAGCTGAACTGGCGGCAGCGCAGACGGCTGTCGGCAGTGCAGGCCGCCTGACAGTCGGCCTGTCGGCGGGCAGGCAGCCGCAGGTCCGGGGCTCCCACCAACGTACCCTGCAGTGCCGGCCCGTACACACAGGAAGCCAGCGCTGTTGACACGGGTGTGAACGGACATATGGTTATAATATTGACAGTTGGGGAAAATTTCCAAAAGGCCGTCACCTTTCTTGATCAAGAAAGCATGAGAGCACCTTCAAGAACAATAAACGTTATCTTCAAGAGCAATAATCAGGTGGTAGTTAGCACTAGCTTTCACCACGTTGATATTTGATTGCAAGCACGTTATAGAAGAGGTAACTCTTTCACTACAACCCATTGTTATATCTCCTGTACAAATCTGCTATCTCAGTTCAAAACTGTATAAGAAGAACTATTTCCTTTAATATCATTGTTCAAACTGTCCTCCATTTAAAATTGCTTAGCCGAGGCCAGTAGGATTACCAGCTGAGCCTCCACTGTTAAGCATTTTGCAGAACTGGTACACACTGTGTGTACACTGTACAGAATCGGTTCCCTTCTGACCTGGAGCGCACTGATTCTCCATGTAGTGAGTGCCGCTGCCAGGCCTCCTTCGGAAGGCCTCTGGTCGGGTGTGGCGATCCTCCCTGCTCAGGCGGCACGTCCGGTCTCTGGGGTCGTACGTGGCAGACCTGGAAGAAACGCACAGAATCAGTGTTTATCTCTGGGGTCGTACGTGGCAGACCTGGAAGAAAGGCACATAATCAGTGTTTATCTCTGGGGTCGTACGTGGCAGACCTAGAAGAAACGCACAGAATCAGTGTTTATCTCTGGGGTCGTACGTGGCAGACCTGGAAGAAACGCACAGAATCAGTGTTTATCTCTGGGCGTACGTCGGCAGACCTGGGAGGACGCACAGAATCAGTGCTTTATCTCTGGGTCGTACGTGCAGACCTGGGCAGAGACGCACAGAATCAGTGTTTATCTCTGGGGTCGTACGTGCCACAGGACCTGGAAAGAAACGCACAGAATCAGTTGTTTATCTCTGGGGTCGTTTACGTGCAGACCTGGGAGAGACGCACAGAATCAGTGTTTTATCTCTGGGTCGTACGTGGCAGACCTGGAAGAAAACGCACGAATCAGTGTTTACTCTGGGTCGTACGTTGGCAGACCTGGAGAGGACGCACAGAATCAGTTGTTTTATCTCTGGGGTCGGTTACGTGGCAGGACCTGGGACGAAAACGCACAGAATCAGTGTTTATCTCTGGGGTCGTACGTGGCAGACCTGGGAGAAACGCACATAATCAGTGTTTACCACCAGTCAGTTATGCAAGGATGTTCTTCATATTCCAAGTTACTATCTGATCCCTCATGCTACGAAAACAATGTGAGCTGACGACTCACCCGCAGATTGACTCAGTGTGAGTCGCCGACTCAACGGCAGATGGAGTCAGTCAGTGTGAACTGCTGGCTCACTGGCAGATAAAGTCACCGTGACTCATCATCAGACTGGTTATTGATTCAACTTTCTTGGAACGATTCAATCGTGAATCATTTTGGAATCTCAATGATTAAATCATCGTTTGATTCATGGAGAACATTTCGATAGTTCATTCTTTCTGATTCACAAGACCAAAACACATATTTGAATCGATTCACGTTTGATTCAGCATTTAAGTATATGTGGCGAGTTTACGTCAAATAAACAAATGAAGCACCCATATATATCATCATTAAAACAGCAATACCTACCATTACAATATCAATGAATGTAGCCAATGGGACTGCATGTATTTGCACAATTTACTAGTGTACTTGAATCGTGTTAAATCTTTGTATTCGATCCTCCTTGATTTGATGCGGGTTTTGATTCAATCACAATTCATGAATCCCAAGATCTTGTGGTGAATCGATTACTTTTTGATTCAATGAATTTTGATTAAACGATTCCAATCGATTCAGTCACATTCGAATCAATAGCCAAACTACTCACCTGCAGATGAAGTCAGTCTGCAGGAGACAGTGGCGCTGACAGTCCAGCCGGCTGGGGACCCTCAGCAGTGTGACTCACCTACAGATGAAGTCGGTCTGCAGGAGACAGTGGCGCTGACAGTCCAGCCTGCTGGGGACCCTCGGCAGACGCCGCGTGTCCTGACCCTCCAGAGCGCCGCCCAACACGCGCTCAAACGCCCACAGTCGGCCTGCTCCGCACCGACTGCGCACCGCCTCACTCTCTGATGGCCAGCGGCAGGTATCATCAGCACACCGGAACACTCTCTGATGGCGTATCATTGCTATCAATATCGCTTTGAATTGCATAATTGGCCCCAATTAAGGGGACTGTTAGTTAAGACTTTAGAGGCAACATGCCCGCTTACCGTGTAGGAGGTCCCGGGTTCAAATCCCGGGGAGACTGGTTCAGGGATGGGCTCCAGAATAATCCCCAGTCTAACAGCAGTGACAATATACTATGTGGGACCAAAATGGCATGATGATACCCACTGAAATTGGGCCAAGATTGTGAGTGCTACTCAAAAATCATTAAAAAATACAAAACAAATATTAATGCAACACGTACGTCCCATTATGCATATCTCCTGGAAATAGCTGGATTCCGGACGGTCCACCAAAGTGTTTTCCAATCCCTCTGAGTTGATGTCGGAGTAAGTGCAGGTCCCGGATGAATAGTCTATCAAAATAAACAGCAGTTGTTTTGATGTCAGCCAATTTGTAACATGTGCGCATAATGCATATAAGCACAATAGTATAGATTTACCTATTCTTGTAAGAATAGTCCGACAAGTTAAGACATTGCTGGACTTCAGATGTATTCCGTTGCAAAAATCGTAGACACTGAATAATTATCATCATTAGAATTAAGACGAGTTGCCACTAAGCAGGCAAAATACACAAATAAACACAGACACACAGGTGTTTTTCCCATTAAAAAACACAGATCTAAAGAACATTGTTGTTTCTAATATGCTTCAAACAACCTTCGGCTACTCTAACAAACAAACAGCCAGCAGGACCGTCCTCTTAGTAAGCACTCTCACCCCGTGTGAAGGCATGGCACGTTCCACTCTGATGACACTCGGCGACACACTCTGGCAGTGAGGCGGAGTGTGTGGGCTGATCTTCTGTCCGCCGGTCACCACGACTGGCGCTGTCCGGCCGGAAAGTCTTCCCCGTGGTACGCTCAAACAGCACCGTGCCACCTAGACACTGGGCTGTGTGACAGATACAACATATAGGTCAGATGTGCCACCGAGACACTGCGAGACACTGGGCTGTGGCGTAGATACATCAGATACAACAAATAGTAATCAAGAGATATTTCACCAGCACATTTGGAGCCCGTCATATATTGATGTATAGTAGTATGTAATTTCAGATATGTACACGCAGTCAATTCCTTGCATATTTTTGATGAAATTACCTTAAATGCGGGAGGTAAGGATAATTGTGTTGCATAAGTGACACAGTCATTAGCAATAGACAATTAAACCAAGAATTTATAAGATGACATTATTTATATAGAGAAATTAGCAAAACACTGGCTAGATAATTAGACCGTACAGGGGCGTAGCTTCTCCAGAAAAGTTGGGAGGAGGGCTGAGCTGGGAAAAATCGCTTAAAGTACCATCAAAATCCACTCAATACAGATCTCACTACGGATTTAACCCACTTCGTCGTTTAAGCTGGGGGCTAAACCCCATGTTAGGGGGGACTGAAGCCCCCTCAGCTGAATAGGAAATTATACCCCTGAGACCATATATGGTATCTGCATTGGCTGTTGGGAGGAACTACTATGGATTTCAGACCGCGTGAGACCCCGTTTTTTGGCGATAATTTGTTAAGGAATGGCCAGATCCGAATACAATTTTTGCACAGTCTATTTCAGCCCAGGCGCCAAATTCTGTCCGTATAGTCTGTAAACAAAAATCAAAACTTATGGTACTTGTCATTGACTCGCAACGTTAAGATCTGCTCGGTAAAACCATTCCCAGTGACCCCACAGTAAAGGCTACCGTGACGTAGGTTATGACTTATGGGTTGTGAGTCTGTGACCTCAACAGCACGTGACTATACCAACAATGATGACGATAAGACAGCAGGTGCTTTTGAGGGCACAACCTACGTCACGGTAGCCTCTATTGTGGGAACGGGTCTACCGAGCAGATCTTAACGTTACGAGTCAATGACAAGTACCATAAGTTTTTATTTTTTGTTAACAGACTATACGGAGAGAAATCGGCGCCTGGGCTGAAATAGACTGTGCGAAAATTTGATTCAGACTCGGCCATTTCTTAACAAATTATCGCCAAAAAACGGGGTCTCACGCGGTCTGAAATCCATAGTAGGAGGAAGTCACCTCTTACCATCGGCGTGAGGCATCATGTTTCCAGCCAGAATAGCGAAAACTATTGTCGAAATCCACCGCAAAATGACTCGATTTCTGGTGACCTGAAACATAAAATATTACCAAGCGTCATTCATGCATTCTNCTGAGGGGTCGCCGAATACGTATTTGAATGCGAATGCGAATGCGAATGCAAAATCATGGACATTCAGAATTAAAGATTTACTTCATAGTCAAGAGACATTCATTTTGAAGAAATATGGTCATAATAGTCGTTTTCACGATTGATTATTTTGCGTGAAATGTTTTAAAACATTTTAAAATGTTTTTAAAATGTTTTAGTAGTAGCCGCTTTCACGATGGACTAACTTGCGAAAAATGCTTTAGTCCTCGCCCTATGGGACCGCAGCGCCAGAGTTAAAACATTTATCGCAAATAAGTCCATCGTGAAAGCGGCTGCTACTAAAACATTTTAAAACATTTCGCGCAAAATACTCCATCGTGAAAACGACTAATATGGCAGTAATATCTTTATTTTACACACATATACGAAATAAAAAAATCCGAGCTTTCGTGGCTAGCACATTATCAAGGATGAGTTTTGTACATGCTTTTGAATTTAATTACTGATTTAGATTGTACGATTCTACATTATTATTGCTTGTCATTCTATCATCATAAAGCATCGTTATATTATTACTCTCACCCTAATTCCAAAATATAGAAGCAGGGGGGGGGGTTCCCATTCGTATTAGTCACCAAATAGACAAAACCGTAGTATCTTCGTATATTCAGCGAGATAAACCTATCGTGTGAGGGACCTAGAGCTCGTCATGATGTTTAGGTTGGGTTTTAGATTCATTATACGTATTGATTCTTTTCACTTTGACGTCCGCTCAATCCTTGCCGATGTCGAGAAGTTGATACTGAATGAATTGTTGATTTGGGTGTTAGTGAGGTCCGAATGATACTGTAAGATGTGTTCGCCCAGCGGTGTGTCCATCTTACGTAGGCGAACGTCACTCAGGTGCTCATTGAACCTGTAGCGCACTGTTCGAGTGCTCTCTCCCACATATCATGTATCACGCCGCTCGACTTCACAAATCTTACAGGTTATTTGATAAACGATATTTCTTGTGCTGCATTTCTCCTCAAGGCCGTTCTCGCAAGTGTGACAGTGTCTGTTTCCTGAAGGGCATGGAGGTTTGACAAGGGTCGATGACACTATATTTTTATTTAAAGGGAATATAGCACCTTGGGAAAAGTATGTAGAATGATGGAGAAGAATGCCCTGATTACGGTCCTGGCATTTATTTTTGCTGAAAAAAGTGCAGGAATTGTTGTATAATTTAAAAATAGTCATATGTTTACATGTGACGGCACAACAATATTGCGTCACCAAAGCGAAGTTGTGACGTCACAAGGAGGCATCGAACGGCAAAAAATCGTTCCTTGAATCAGACTGGCGAAAAACGCTAAACAACCTGCGTCGCTGGTTCCTGACTCGCAAATAATATTGGACGCGATTACAAATGTGTTAATGTTTTGGCACTAGGGTCTATTTTAAGCATCTTTTAGTAATGTTTTAATAGGAAAATTCAACTTACAATTGACAATGATAGTACTTAAAACTATAATTCACACCAGAGTGAATTTGGTCCAATCGTGTATTAGCCCATATGAATGAATTCATTTAGTTAAGCACTTTGCATATGCTTCTATTTTGCCGATAATATTCAAGCTAAACGGTAAGGAACACCCATTCAAACAGTTGTGCCCTTTGAAGACCTTTTGTCTGTATTATTTTAAAAATGAATCCAATGAAAATTCACAAAGTTATGGCCAATCATGTTTTTGGGAAACCGAACTTCTCGTAAACAACACAAACTGTCTTTATTTGTTGACTGTATTTGCGTGAACATTGACCAGCCACCCATAAACACATTTGTCGACTCACATAGTATCTATGGGTAATTTTAATTGGAAATCGGTTTCACAATTGACATAAAATATTATTTATACAATCCCACCATTAGTAAATTTTGCCACATTGGCATTGAGTTAAAATACATTAGTTAGTACATGAATATGCTATATTGCGATGAATTATTGCAGCTACCGGTTCGAGCTACCCATCAGCAGTAGGACCTTTCAAAGACCATTGTCTGCCATTATTTTCAAATTGTAATTCCAATGGAAAACTGACAAAGAAAATTGGACCATTCATTTTACAATTGTTCAGTCAATACCTTTCTTGTAGCGGACGGGGCGGACGCAAAGGGTAACTGAAATACTGGCGACGGTTCAACAAGGCAATGCGGGGAAAATCACAGTGGAGTAAACTACTGATGACGTAATGCGATACGTCACGGGATTTGTGACTTTGAAATATTGACCACATATGACCAACGGTTTTGCGTTTCAAACTCAGGCAACTAGGTCGTTTTTGGAATGAAAAATTTCAGATCTAGAGGTTTCTCAGTACAACCCGACAATCTGGCTATCTCAGTTAAAAACTAATGTTAAAGGTGCTATATTCCCTTTAAGGAGTTATCGTTTATCCAGACGGGTTTGATAGAGGTTTTTGAGTTGCGTAAAATGCCATTAACTCGACGTACTATTACTATGTCACTTGCCCTACACGGGCGAGGGTTAATATCGCACAACAATGCCATCCATCGAGACAGTATGACACGATAAAAAAATGACGTGACCTGTGACGTCATCGGTGACCCCGAGGTCCACAATACTATGTTTCCTTTAAAACATTTTCCAGAGCTATTGAATTCGGTTTGTATATTTTTTAAGATCAGTTCAGTAGTTCCGGAGATTCTAGGGGGGGGGGGCGCTCGGGAAGGGACCTTTTTGAGGCGCCACCCCCTCCCCGGACGAAATCCTGGCTATGTGCCTGGTTCATTCACCTCTCTGAGGGTCTTGAGGGTCCTGGTCTAATCCAGCTCAATACAAGTTTCAAAAGGGGGTCTCGCAAAATAAAGTGGCCCGAATCCACATAGTTTTTCATATTCAGGGGCAAAAACTTGGTAACACCATAACTGGTTTTCCCATACATGCAGCATTGCACGTCTAAATGGGGAAAGCCAGGCATTAAAATAGCACGTGCATTAAATACCACACTTTTTGGAGTATGAGATAAATAGTGTATTAAATAATCTTTCAGAGGTGTGGTATAACATGTTGTCCCGCCGTTGCTAGGTTGTCCCGCCTCTGCTAAATCTATGAGTAGGTTATTACGTCATAGCGATGACGTAAAAGAGCATTATGGGTAATGCTTCCCTCCTGAAGATATAGAGTGATCCTGTTCTTCACTATGCTATGTTTGACCCAACGCTGATACAAACTTTCGATAATCGTGATTTATTTCAGTCTAATAACACAAAACACAGCAACCAAGGAACGTATGCACCTATTACAAGAATGTATGCACTATTAACACTATGCATCTATAACAAGATGCACCTATTAACAAGAATGCACCTATTACAAAAATGCACCATACTATTACATATGCAGCCTATTGCAAAAAACCTGCGGTAACTATGCACCTGTTTTGGGGTCGCAAATCGTGATAGTCCTTGTCTTTCTAATCCAAATTTTTGCCTTCTCTCGAGCTTGGATGCCAGTAGGCCTGTCTCTTCTTTGTCTGCTTTGTTCTTAGTTGCATCTATCTCTTCAAGTGACTTCTTCATCACGGTTTCAAGGATGTCATCCTCCACATCTTTTCTCGTAGAGGCTAGAGCTTTTAACTAGTTTAAAGTTTGAAGTTTGAACGTTCTGGTTCAGACATGATTTGCTTGTGGTGCCAAGCCGCCCAAGCATGTATAGGAAATACCTTCCTACCCTTGGGCTGGCAATTTAATAATCTCACCTCGTTTCTTTATCGAAAGTACCTCGGACCTACCGGTCCTCGGTACGTTCGATAAAAAACCTCGGTGAGATCATTAAATTGTCCCAGCCCCGGGCAGGAATATATTTACCCACCCCCCTTTCTGAAGAGTTGGGGACCTCTAGGGGAAAGTATCAAGTCTTGACACCTCCTGAGGTATCAAGATCTTGGATTCAGAATGTGGGACGGGAGCCTGCATAGTGTCAATCTTGATCCAATGTGGGGCGGAGCCTCGCCAGTAGGCTTAATGCTTCAGGTATCAAAGAAACTGATCCCATTTGGGGCATTGTTTACAAAAAAACACTTATTGCAGTAGAAAGCTTTTTAGGTGCAGCAACTGGAAGCTGGGAACCTAGATTGTAAAATTTGGCACAGGTCTCTCATAATTTAAACCAACTAGGACACGAATTAGACCCCGTTTTTTGGCTTAACTGCACTTTGCACAATAGTTTAAAGAACCTTAAGGTTCTTAAATTAATGTGCAAAGTGAGATTAGCAAAAGTGTCCAACTCGTGTCCTGAATGGTCTAAATTGTGAAGATGTGGCAATTTTACATCTAGTCCCAGCTTCCGTTGCTGCAGCCTAAAAAGCTTTCTACTGCAGATTAAGTGTTTTTGTAAAAATTGTCAAAAATAGGATCAAGTTCTTGATAACTAGACATAAAAGCCCTATGGCAGGCTCCGCCCACATTGGATCAAGATCTTGACACCTATGGCAGGCTCCGGCCCCACATTGGGATCAAAGATCTTGAATACTCCAGGAGGTGTTCAAGATCTTGATACTTTCCTAGAGTGTACCCAACTGATATCTCGTTGACCTCAAACGTGTCCCGTCCCCTCCCCCCCCCAACTTAAAAACCGCGTGGCTGGAGCCCTATGCATATCATTACCCTCACCCTTATTCCGAAATATAGAAGCCCTGCTTCTATATTTTGGAATAAGGGTGAGAGTAATGGTATGACGATACTTTATGATGATAGAATGACAAGCAATAATAATGTAGAATCGTACATATAGGCACTCGAATTTGGATTCGTTCTCATTCGTATTAGTCACCAAATAGACAAAACCGTAGTATCTTACACGGTCACTGCGTGACCGTGTAAGGGGGGGGGGGTACGGCCCCCTTGGCGTTTGGCTTCTAATTGAGCTAGAGCTTCGATTAAAAAACGAGCGTGTTGCTTGTGACGAGAGGAAGCCATTGACATCTGATTTTAAGTTCCTGGGTCATTTTAGGTGACCTCTGAGGTCATGTCAAAGCCAAAATGTCGTCAAATCGTAAAATTATGTCAATAAGAACTTAAGAGCCTCAAATCGTAAAGAACATCAACGAATGCTAAATAGACGCCAAAATTGAAATCAGCATCACAAAATGACATAAAAACTGCCAAATTAAAAAAAGTAATGTCAGGTCATCTGAGGTCAGTGACCTCGGTTGACCTTTGGCAGCGTATGACCCCAGTGGAACATATGTTATATGACCCCAGTGGAAATTTTGAATCTCATATATGCACTTTTCCTCTATGACCTCTTTTTTCATTTTGTTTTAACCCACGCCCTACTGGGCCTCGGGATTTTCTTCACCCTACTGGGAGGAAGGGGGCGGATATGTGTTTGAACGTCCCCCCTTTCTAAATCGGTTCCTATGGAATATAGATCAAAACCAAAAGCAATGGTCGAAACGTCGTCAAAAATCGTGTATTAACTATCTTGTTTTTTCACTCTGGTCAAAGTTGAGGTCACCAGAAATCATCAAAGGTCAAATTTTACAGTTATTGGAATTTAATTCGGTCCAGAAACCCCCATAGATCTTCGGAAATATGCTACATAGGATCAAAGGGGAAAAAACGGAAGCTCTTGAAATACGTAATCAACTTCATTTCCTCAAATTTAGCTCAGTTCAGTAGTTTATGTTCTAAAGGTAATAGAAGTAGAAAATTAAAATTTAAATAAAATGTGCTGTTTTGTGCAACAGAATGTGTTTCGCCAAAAACTTTTTACCTAATAAAAATAACACAACAATGTTTACGCCATCGTGATTGTCTCGTCAAGGCGC
>VOPJ01007714.1:0-22191 GCA_014673585.1 Semibalanus balanoides
TTGGCCCCACCCTTTTTCGCTTGGGGGGGGCATGGCCGGATTGGCCCCCCTTGGATCCGCCCCTGGGGCTGCACACTGTGCAGTGCACAGCAAAGCAGTCTGCTTGCCAATCGAACGTGCGGTTACAGAGATATGAGCTTCTCAAAAGCGTCGCCACGGGTCGGGTCGTGTCGGGTCGGGCTGGTCGCTCATATTCAGATTTTCCTCACTTTACCACGGAATGACGAAGGAGCGCTTCTTACTCGCTCGTAGTCATTCATAAAATTTAAATTGTACAACAAAATGAATTTTGATGTAGTTGGGGTCACCAAAAAAACTTTTAAATTCAAAGAATACAAAAGCATACTTTCAAAAAAATGAAAACTCACAGTACAATCTTGTTTGTTAGTGTTACCTCCCAGACCTCAATCGACTTGAATCGACCAACTGTTAATGGTGTATGCTGTTAATGGTGGTGCTCTCGGATTGTCGGGAACTTACTGGACTTACTGCTCTCACGGAATCGAAATAATGTCGTAAGGACTTTATCAGGGAAAATTACTTTGGCCTAACCCAATACAATTAATCACCAGTAAAGCGCCGTAGTTGGCGATGAACGAGCGAGCGTGAAGGAAATGTATGGTGAATTTCAGCTCAATCGGGCAAATAGTTTATGAAACACAAAAAGGGTTCGGACGTGTGCACGTGCAAAGGCACTCTACCCTTGACTTGTGAAAAAGCGGCGGCTGAGGGGTTCCTAACCACACAACAAGTTGTAGCACAATCGGTTCAGTCGTTCCTGAGATATATAATTTGGGTGTGCACGTGCGCACGTGCAGAGGCACCCCACCCTTGACTAGTGGAAAAGCGGCGTCTGAGGGGTTCCTAACCACACACCAAATTCGAGCACAATCAGCCCAGCTGTTGCGGAGTTTTTGCGACAAAACACCTTTCAACAACCCTCTAACGTAGCGCGCGCCACGCGCAGTAGTAGTCACCCACATGAGTCGGCACTGGAAAAAAAAATGTTGGATGGGGCTACTCAGTAAAAAAGTTCGCTTGTCAATCGGACGTGCGGTTGCATAGATATGTGCTTCTCAAAAGCGTCACCACGGGTCGGGTCGGGTTGGGTCGGGTAATCATATTTTTCCCATTTACCACGTAAAGACGAGCGAGCGCTTCGCGCTCGCTCGTAACAAGAACGTTGTACGGAACTTATCTAAGGAAAACAGAGTTTCTGAGTAACCCAAGAAGATGGCTACACCTCGCTACCATCAGCAAAATATGACTGATGCAGCATTGCTTTACAGATCATTTTCGACCGCCCGACCTTCTGCTCGACCTTCCGTTCATTCGCCCAGCCGACTACTCGCCTGTCCGAGAGCCCGACCGTCTGACCAACTGATCGTCCAGTCGGACCGCCCAGAGTCAGGTCTGGTCGGGGTCAGTCGACCCCTGACCGCCGACCGCCGCGGGCCACTCAGCCACTGTCGGTGCAGCCGCGGGCCACTCAGTCACTGTCGGTGCAGCCACAAGGCTCTGGGCTGCTGTCGGTGCAGCTGCGAGGCTCTGGGCTCCTGGGAGTGCAGCCGCGAGGCTCTGAGCTCCTCGAAGTGCAGCCGCGGCGGGACGCTGGGCTCCTGGAAGTGCAGCCGCGGGACTCTTGGCTCCTCGAAGTGCAGCCGCGAGGCTCTGGGCTCCTGGAAGTGCAGCCGCGGCGGGACGCTGGGCTCCTGTCGGTGCAGAACTTACCCTGTTTGCCACCCAGCAGTATGGCCAGCACTCAGGCGTTTGTGCAGATGGTGCTGAACAGTGTGTGTCTGCCGCAGGCGGTCTCCACGGTCTCCTCCATGACACAGGAGCAGTGGGAGGGTGAGTGAAGCGAGCTGCAATGTTCAGGACGGATCATTCCAGACGGTAAGGTAACGTGAGCAAGTTTATCTTCTCCATGATGCATGCGGACATGCGAAAGCAGTGGTTTCTCACTGCCGGCTCCGTCTACCACAGTGGTTTCTCGCTGCCGGCTCCGTCTACCACAGTGGTTTATCACGGCCGGCTCCGTCTACCACAGTGGTTTCTCACGGCCGGCTCCGTCTACCACAGTGGTTTTCACTGGCGGCTCCGTCTACCACAGTGGTTTTTCCTCACGGCGGCTCGTCTACCACAGTGGTTTCTCACGGCCGGCTCCGTCTACCACAGTGGTTTCTCACGGCCGGCTCCGTCTACCACAGTTCCTCACAAGGGTCTCACATAATTCCAGGCGGTTGAGCGGGACACTCGGGTTGAAGTCCAAAACAGCTCACTATATTTTTGTTTGAACCTGCGTCGAATCAGGGGCCGACAAAGATTTCGAAGTGTGCAGGGAAAGCGAAACGAATTTTGATTAGCCAACCATTTTTCTTCGGCGGATTTCAGCTTTCACTTTGACTGGAGTCCTATATACGTGTTTTTTTCATAACAAATGACAACTTTAAAGCACTTCACACCCAAAATAAATATATTTTAGCACGTGATAATTATATATCACCATGATCGTAAAGCAATAAGTATTATATTCATAATCATCTCGGACAAATATGTTTTATCCGCTTTCAACACTTGAGCCGTTCTTGTGGAAACAAATTTCGGCTCTTCTCTGAAAGATATGCCGCACCGCACGTCTGATACGCCTTCCGGTTAGAACCATCGAGCGAAGCCCTCCACGGGCGTCCACGATTCACGGAGTGTTGCGGGAGTGCTTTACGAAAATTCATGACCAGAGGCGGATTCGTGAGTGGGCATAGGGCCATTCCCCCCGAAACAACTTATAGAAATCGGCCGAAAATAACCACATCGAATTTTCAAGAAGAACAAAGTATTTTCCACTAAGACAATATTGTTTTGAATTTGTAAATCATTGATGAATGCAGTATGACGCAAAATCCGATGAGAGATTAACAAAAGTTAACGGAAGCGTGCAAGGGTAACTATCGAAAATATTTATGTCCAAATCCATCCGATCCGTCCTGGATCCGTCCTTAAACGATGACTTGTCAAGCAGACAAAGTTGCCATGGCAAAAATGGCTCAACACCATTGTTTTTGGCCAACCATTGTTGTATTTGACACAAAACTTGCTCAATTTGAAGTCATTTTAACGTCAACCAGCGCAGCACCTTGTCGGGGGAGGGACGTAAGAGGTTTTACGAGGATAGCAAAGAAACGGCTGTGCGCAGCGCCGCCCGTTTTACGCACAGGTGTGGGCAACAATTACCCGCATTGTGCGAAATTCGTGATCTAAACCATCTCAGGTCAGGTCACCAGGTCCAGGCCAGGTCACGTGAACCCACCCCAAAAACGTTGTAGTTGTAAAATTAAAAATACATAAATATAAAAACAAATGTTAAAATAGTTGTACTCAGCCACAGTTTCTGACCGATCGGTTTCAAACAAACAAACTGGATTTCATAAGGTAGTATGTATTTATAATTCTTATATCTCGGAATTTTATATCGTTGACCTAAAGTCGGGTAAATTTTGGACCTCCCCGTCATAAATCAATGGGGAAATATTCAAATTCTTCCTATTCCGAGAATATGCATGATATCAGTCTAATTCCTTTTGGATCATGTTATCATAAGCCATTCCTCATGATTTTGTTTTTGTGATTTTTAGTGCGATATATGCTCAGTGAATCTACAGGGTCAGATGAGGTCATCCGATGTCACCAACACTTTGATGTAAATTACTATCGACAGAAGGAAGATAGATAGGTGAAATTGGCACCCACGTGTCTGCCTCGTCGAGACACGTCTCCCAATATGCAGCATGACCTACTTGGGTCACCACCTGACCTTGACCTGAGGTAAAATTTATCGTTGACCTAACCTGGTCAACAACATTACGAATCGAAGCGCCTTGACGAGACAAACATGATGATGTCACAATTATTAGCTTATCTTCATTATGTAAAAAGTTGTTTGCGAAAATAGTTTTGCCCCAAAATGTTCTTTTTGGCCATTGATGACCTTTATTGCCTAAGCTATTTAAGTGACCTAACATTTGAAGACACCGTAGCGATTGCAATTTTCAAGAGCTTTCGATTATTGCTTTCTTCCGTTTGTTTCTAACTAGCATAGCTTCGAGATATTCAGGAGGAGATATTTTTGAGCGAAATCCCAAAATGGGAAAATCTGACCTTTGGTGAGGTGACCTCAATATTAACCAAAATCAAAAATTACAGAAATAGTTTCAAAAAGAGTTGGTTTTAGTAGTCTACATCCCGTAGCAGCCAAGTTCGAGAGGGCGTCGAGACCCACCCCCTCCCCCTGCGTCACGGCGAAGGTGGTGCTGAGCACCACCACAGCGTAAGAATATATTTTGTCACCTAGGAATCAAACAATATTACAAATGTGATTATCCAGCTCTGAATCTCACAACTTGCCGCACTATCTTCTTTGAGAACGCTTCTGCCATGACTGATACCAAATTAATGTTGTTCGCAGGAGCGTCGTCACAAAATCGTAATTATGCGTGAGGCCAGCCAGGAGTTTTGGGGAGCAGCTAGGTGTTTCTCCGTGTTTCTCCCCCACTTCCTCAGGATTAATGTTAAAGGGACACTGCCACCTTCCCAAAAGTTCTCAAATGTACGCCGCTTGTGGTGCTAAATATGAAGTAATTGCTGCTGAACACGATTATGACATTTATTTATCACAAACAGTGCTCAACTTCATAAAAAGTTCAGTTCTAGTATTTGGGTTGATGACGTTATATCAAGGAATTTAGGAAAATAGAGAAAACCTTCACGCTGTCAAATGTATGGCTAATGTATGGCCAAATGTAAAAGAAGTCGACTATCATCAACATTTAGCAAAGAGTGACGACGTCATCGGCTCATAATCCCCGTTCAAATACACTGGGGACTGGGGATGTTTCAGATGTCAAAACCAAACTCGAATTTATATTTCATTATACCAATACGGTTGTTTGAACTGCTGCCATACATAATTTAAATGCCAAGCACACAACATGGCTATCTCAACTCAAATATAATGTTAAGGTGGCAATGTCCCTTTAACATCATGCAAAGGAGGGGGTACAAAGCTATTCTGGGTGGTTCCCCGGTTGCAACGCCACAGGTTTTTTGCATCAGGTTTGCAAACAGAACCTCGCTGACAAAGGGCAAAATTAAGGTTAATATGAGGAGAAGAGTAATGTTGGCAAAATTTCGTGAGACATAACTCACACTTTCTGTGTCTTATATGAAAAAAATTATATCTTTTCTACGAAACGTTAAAATCAGCCTCGCCAAAGTTTGGAGGGGCAAGCACTCCCTATCGCTGTGTCACCAGCGTGTCACCAGCGACACAATTCGTTACATCAGGTCAGCTTTTACTACACGGGCGTTTGGTCACCGAAGCCATGCAACTGTCTTAACCGCGCCGGGCGGGGGGTGTTTAGACACCCCCTCAGGTTTTTCCTGGTTTTCGGGAAAACGGCGGCGCCGTAGGCGCCAATTTTCAGTACTTGTTGATCATTTTTGTCCAGCTTTCCAAAAAAGTTTTTGAACAAATATGTCTGTCAGGTCAGTGTCACCAGGCTAGGTCAAGTGGACCCCACTCCGAAAAAGTTTGTGTCACCAAGCCACAGTTGGGATTGGTTTCGTACTTAAGGGTTTCATAAGAGATGATATCTAAAGTTGTACTATCAGGATTTTTCGATATGGTGACTAAGGTCAGGTCATTTCCTGACCTCCCTTTAAGTGAATGGGAAATAACGATGCCTCCTATATTTCTGAAGTATGCATTGGATCAGCTGATTTTTTCAGATCATGTTTTTTTAGCTCTTCTGATACTAGGTGCCGAACTTCTTCTAAAAGATCTTACAAGGCATTAAGTATCGTGCGGTATCAGCAATGATTTGCTAATAACTTCTGATATAATGAAGATAGAGACGAGCGGATTACACCACTGTTTTGTATCGTCTGTCGCGTCGCCCCATTGAACATGCATCTGGGTCACAAATGACTTGACCTGAGGTCAAATTTTGAAGTTGACCTTACGAGGTCATCATGCATATGTTTCAAAGCGTTTGACGAGAGGAATACGAAAGTGTTGAATTGAGTTATGTGTCATTTTTAGATAAAAAGCTATTCATGAAAACATATTTTACAAAACTGCATTTTTGACATTTGATGACTCTGGAATCCCAACTATTGAGAACCTGAGGATGAAATTTGGGACATTTACATGTGATTGAAAATTAATGCTATCTATGCTTCTTTGCATGATTTACAGCTATCAATAGTCGAGATATTTGGAGATATCTGGAGATATGTCCTAATCGTGGAAATTTTGAGAATTTGACCTTTGGATGACCCTCTGGTTATCTATAATTGACCTGAGCAAACAACGAAATAGTGTTTCCAAATCCCTTTTGAGAGCTCTCGAACGGTATTTTTGGTTATGTTAGGTCATAGGGCCGGTTAGAGGGGGGTGTTAAACACCCCGGCCCGAGAAGGTGGCGCCGGCACCGGCCCCGGCGCGTGGTTATACACGGCGCACGTGCCGCACTAGGTGGATAGCACCCAGCCCGAGTTACGCCGCGCTTATCATCATTGTCGTGAAGTTTATCAAATGTAAATCACGAGTTCCCAAGTGAACATAAATCAGACAGGCGCAAAAGGAAGCGACACGGTCAAAGGAATGCAATGAGACAGAATTTTCGACAGCAGGTATAGCCGCTGCCACCGCATAGCAGGGACTATCATGGGCTGGGTGCACCCATGGGTGCCCACTCAATTCTTCCAAATGTCTGGGTTGGGTAGCTTTTTTACTTTTCCATGGTACGTGGCATGGGTATGCAATTTTGGAATAATAATCGCTAAGAGTTATTTTTTACTTGACAACCAATGTTTTAATTCAGGTGTTTTTTATATGAATAGGACACTTAAAATAGACTTTGCAATTATTGACAACAATAAATCGGGTAGTAATATATGGCAGTATTTTTTTTTAAAGCAGTCTGATCTAGGTCTGATCCAATATGATAATGTTGGACGCAAAGTGTTCGATAAGTTAATCGCAGCAAACCACAGGTGCCTGATATTATTCTCGTTATATTATGAAAGTCAACATGCTAGGGGTAATGGTTCAATTTGTGAATAATTATCTGCCTTATTCTGAATGGGCCCAATGGCTGGGTATCAATATTAGTTTTGAATGGTCTGGGTTGGGTCTGGGCTTGGTGTTCATGGGGTTCGGCTGGGTTGGGCTTGGTTGGTTTGGGCACCCTGATAGTCTCTGCCGCACAGTCACTCGCAATGTTGGCATGCATGCCTAAGCGTCCTAGGCTTGAAAAACAATGATTTTTCCTTTTGGACTATCAAATGTGATACCAGCCGTTTTCACATATGGATTATTTGCGCAAATGTTTAAACATCTTAGATGGTTTTGAAATGTTTTAGTATGAAGTCTAGTATACAGATATAATATTAAAAAAAAACTTAGATTTAGGCGATTTATCATTATTCCAAGATTATGGAAACATGATGGCTCTTTACAAGATTATGATACAATTGTTCGTTTCTAAGACATTTGCGTCTAGAGTCCGTTCGTTCAGTTGGTATGCATATAGTTCTTCAATCTGGCAGCGTATGGATCACAGTCCTGCCTCGCATGGCGCATAATGCCTATAAACGATTCGCTGGAGGCGAGTTATTATGAGTCAGAAGGAGAAGTTCCTTTTGTTGAGAGACAATAGCGTGCCCGAGACGATATGTTTCGGAGATGTTCTGAAAGTGTCAGTAGGTGAAGATCTGCTATTCACAGCTAACTCATACGTAGAAACGATTCGCTGGAGGCGATCCATTCTGATCAAGAAGGGAGTTTTGCTAGTTACACCAAACCGCATTTTGTAACCTACTATATCTTAACCAGCCGTTGCATGGGGACCGTGCGGATGGGGAAGACACGCTGACCAGAGTCGCCCGGCATGTCAAAATGTTCGGCGGCCAGATGCTGGTGGGACACGCCCGACGGCGCCGCGGTGGCTGAGAGGCGGGCGGAGATCCGCCGCGTCAAGGCGAGAGAGAGCGGCGAACAACAGACCGCTATGGGCGCGGGCACGTCCGCCGTGTAGGGCGCCCAAACAACACCGGACCATGTCAGTGGTGACTGATCCGTGCTGGTTGAGGCCAGCCGTGCCTCACCGCACGGGGATCCAACCACGGGCACCAACGGGGTCTGCCGCGGTACGATCACGCACCCACACAACGCCACATGGAAGGAGCTACTGCAAGACGCGGCGTCTCAGCACCGCCGCTAACAACACCCTGCCGACGGAAGGGAATCGTTTCTACAACATTGGGGGTAACGCCGCTCTGGCGCACGCATGGACGAGGTATTCCTACTTGACGAACAGCGGCTGGAACATTCTTGTGCATATCGGCAAACGTGGCTGCAAGCAAGCGTGCCAACAGATGTGCTGGCCTCGGGACTGCATACAGCAGCAGCATGTACCGATCTGCTCAACCGACACCGAACACACCACGTGGCGGCGCGTCGCATCCTGCCCGTGACCACTACGAGTCACGAAGTGGCATCGGCGGCGCCGAGGCGCTGTCTGAGTCAATCTGGCCTCTGGTGACGGGCGGCAGGGCGAACGCTCTGTAGTCGTTGGGCATCTACAGGCACGCCGGCGGTAGTCAGTTCGGGTTTGGAGTGATGGCAGCAGCTTCAGGGGGCCATATTCCACCAACAGCCGATCGTCGCCATGGGCGACTACAACATCGCCATGATGATTCACCGAGAAGCCAGCATCTCGTAGACTGCAGTCCATCCATGATGACTGGGTTGAGGAGCTGGTGTTCAACCCCCACATCCACCACATCCAACGATGCTAGATCTATGTTTAACAACCTGACTGATTTCCAACATCGTCTTAGTTCTACTACTTGCGCTATCGCGGATCACAGCAATCTGCTTTCGGAACACTCTGTCGGCGCCCACCTCTGTCACTTCACGGGCCTGGAGCCGCGTCGATTGGGACGCTCTGTTGGCCTGACCCCGCTGATGGCGACTGGGGACAGCTCCACGCCGCTGCCGACAGCAGATGAAAAGCTCGCCGCCTCATGGCTGGTCTGGAATGCTGCGTCCACGGTTCACTGCCTCAGTACGGTGACCGACGGACGCCCCGACTGTCATGGCTTCGTAAACAACTCGGAGGTTGCGGCGGCGATGGGAGGACAGGGACGCCGCCGAAAGGCATGGACGGAGCAGGCCAGAGGCCGACTCGGCATCAAGAGTGCAAACAGCTGAAGAGCGTCATTATCCGCGCAAGCGCCGTATGTGCGATCTTTGACGACCGACCGAGCCGTTCTGGAGCCCATAAAAGCCTTTGCGTTCCGGGCCAGGTGGAGCTTCACAGGGCCCGACGGAGCACTGGGTGCGCTGACGCGTTCAAACAGCACTTCGCGTCCGTCGGTCGCGCATAAGCCGCCGAGGTCGCCCACGATGGTGGCGCCTCCACGGGCCCAGGCCGCCCGAGTCTGTGCATCCGCCTGAGCTGCAACCTGACCTCGCCGACTGTGGGGTGCCATAGTCGGATGAGTGGCTCCAGACGGTTGGCGTGATGATGTGCTCTGTTTCGCAGTCAGAAGTGTTTCCCCCGCATAGGGTACTCACTTATTCATTTGATAACTATCTAATAGTCACTGAGGTGTTTCCGCTGCATGGAAAATCGCGCTGTTGTCCATTTACAAGTCCGGCGACCGAGCCATGTAAACTTTCGGCAATTCGAATTGTAGTTTCTGTCCGAAATTGCTGAAAAGGTTGTCTCGCTCCAACTCGTATCGTATTGCTTGATAACCAGTGCTCTCTCCTATGCATATGCTCCGACCCAACCACTGTACACACGCCGTGCTCGCGCTGTCGACTGGATCCAGTCAACTATCGCAGAGGTCATGTCGCGTCGCTGAAGCGATCACCCGTAAAGCGTTCGACAGCGTGCCAATGGCGTCCTCCTCGCAAACTCGGTGGCTGCGGTATCCAGTCGACAGGCTGGTTTCCGGAGTTAACCTCAGCGAGCGGAAGCTAACTGTACGGCGGCTCTTCCATTTCGTACCGCACGGAGTGGCCAGGGCTCCATCATCGGGCCTCCTCTTCTCATATTCATCAACGACCTGTCCTCCTCTTCTCCCCACGCCGTTCTCCTATCCTTGCGAGATACCCACTCCTGGAACCACTCTCTCCCTGACCAGTGGCCTAATCCCGACATCAAGATGCGGGTTGAGAGTCATCAAGCCTTCAAAGTTGGGTTTCAAGCTAACAGTTCTAAAAATGAATCCAACAGACTGACTTTACTCATGTACAAATTTCGCTCAAATGGCGAAACAATTTGACATCATACATCTCGGGCTCGAACCTCATCCATCCCCACCGTCAAAGTTTGGAGTCCTCGATCGACCATAGCAACTCGATGGATTCTCACTATCCATGGTGGTACGGAGGTTGCAATGCCATCATTGCATCTCTGTATAAAATCCGCCATCCCCTCACTCTGATCCTGAACTTTTGTCCAACACACGTTTTCCCCTCATATCATACTGGCCTGGCCGCGCTGGGGAGGGGCGCAGTGCCGTTGCATCGCGTTCAGAGGTCCTCTTGAACTTTGCCGCTCGGCTCGTCACCGGCGTGCGACGTAGTGACCACATTTCGCCAGCTCTTGCATCTCTCGGGTGGGATAGAATAGAGGCCCTGGTCGCCAGACACGACTGCACCAACGTGCACAAAGCCCTGAGTAGTGAACAGTGCCCTAAGGCGCTGCGTAGCATGTTTAAAAAGCGGTGTGACGTATCGGCCAGGAGCACTAGGTTGCCGACGTTAACCCGGAGAATTTCATCTCCCAAAATTAGATGCTCGGACCCAGAAGGGCTTTTCATAACCGACAGCCAGCAGTGGAATGCGCTGCACCAGCCATGGAAGCCGCTCCGTCAGGCGCGCATTTGTAGCGCAATGACAAAGGAACCGAGAAGCGTGAGCGAGTGAGCGCACCGAAATAGTCCGCCAAGCTATGTCTATCGATTGCCCATGTAAATGTTTTTAAATTGTGTCGTGTACCACATATGTTTTCAACCACATGCAGTAAAGAATGTAATAGCCACGATGTGGATGGTTCTCAATACAATAGAATGACAAATTCTTACAACATATTAAAAATACTGAGAGACATTAAGACAAAAATCGCTTGCAAAAGTTGCGTAGTTAAGGAAAGAATAAGTATACTAAAACTTTCATACTAAATCATTTCAAAACATCTTAAGATGTTTTAAAACATTTTGCGCAAAATAATCCATCGTGAAAACGGCTACTGATGAAGAAATATGACAAATGCGATTATTACGAAAGCTGCCTTAAAGGGAATGTTTCACATTTATTTTGGTTTTAAACTTAAGCTAGATATCATATTTGGCCGTTATTAAAAATTATAAGTTACTGGAACAATTTTTCCCAAAACTGAATCGTTTTTAAGTAGCTCAGTTTTACATTTGCAAAAGGGGGTCTGTGCAACTGCCGCCTCTTATTGGCTGACAGCCACAGCAAGCATCTTCAAGGTTGTTGGTCCGGGGAGAAAAACGGCTTGTACCTATTTCTTGAACCTTGACTGGACTAGCTGTTGCGACGATGATAACAAAATATTTGTTTGTATTCAAGTCGCCAGCACTTGTCTACAAAAATTGTGCCTATTATCTATAGCTCTCTATATCTCAATAATGACGTACTGTCACAAATTCAAAATCTTAATATTCATAAAGTTGAGCGACTTTTCGAGAAAAAATATCACCATCGTTTTTTAGCTGCACTAATTCATATCGGTATTCACTATTGTAACACGCGTACATTTGACAACTTTCAGAAAGGTGAAACACTCACTTTAAAAATGGCAAACATTATGGAGTTTGCCAGAAAGTTTTGAAAGTGACGGCTCACTGCCCGACATCATCGCTGCCGACATAACTAGGCCAATCGTGTAATGTAAATGCTAAATTGATGTTTGTTAAAATGCGCTTTAAACCTATATGTTATTATGTTTGTAATAAACTGCCGATTGTCGAAGACGCACTTTCTATTATTTGCATACATTGGGGAAGACAGAACGAAACGCTACCGATATTGTATCCAAATCAATATTCTTGTGAAGGTACTTTTTGAATGATGTATGAATTGCATTAGGAGCGAGACATTCATTCTTGGTTACGCGTGTGGAAAAGTATCGCTATCAAAGCCCTTATAGACTGAAACACAGCTTCCTCGGCCATCGCACGCAAATTGCGTCTCGCAACTCCATTGAAATACACGCAGCACTTTCCGATCGCGTCTCGTCTCACATTTCGCAGCTCCGCTGCAAAATCGCGGCAAGAGATCTCGCTCCCGAATCGCGAGTCTCGCGGCGACATCTATCTCGCGTGCCAGACAGTTGACGTTCAACTTTTCCGCACGATTTACGTGTGAGACGAGATTTTCGAGCGAGATGGCTCAGACGCAAGACACGATTGCCTGCGAGACACGATTTGCCCGCGAGACGCAAAATGTGCTTTGTTTCAGCCTTTAGTGAAACAAGCTGGTGGGTCGGGTTCTTCAGTTCCGGAAAAGCTGTTTAAGGATAGGTATACGTGAATTGTTGTGATCGTTTCATTGCCAGATTTTTGTTGAGAACCATGATTTGTTTTATGATGAGCGGTTAGTGTGGGTAGCGACTAGCGTGTATCCAAGCGTTTATAAGGATCCGATTTTCTGGCAGCTGCTATAAATTTATTTAATGTACTTACATTTTGTTGTCAAATATATTTGTATTAGTTAATTGCCTCGGAACTTGTTGCTCCATGCAGTTCCCTATGCTTAAAACTTGTTAATCAAACGTCATATTGGTGTCTTACGCAGAGTTATATAAATGAGTAGGATAAGTTTGGGGTTACGTCAGGCTGGTTTTGAACTAGAACATACTGATATGTTTACCATATCAAACTAGTTCTGGTATGCTTTTGAATATCTGACATAAATAGATTTTAAACTATATAGTAGGATATGGTAGCCTCGTCGAAAAATATCGAGTTAATATTATACAAGTTTGGTGGTTAATTGAATGAAATATATATTTTCACTTAATTAACTATACATGTTTTTTCGAAACATTGTCATAAGTACTATTTTAATTGATAAATAATTAGTCAGCTGTAACACATTTGCATTTATGACAAAATTTCGAATCACCTGCGTCTTCTGCGGTCGGAAAAGCGGGAACTAACATGCTGAATTTTGAGGCAGCTGGCCTTGCGGATTCACTAGTGAGTTAGGTGTTTTGATGTTGCAAAAAAATTTAAATGATGTTTTATAATAAATAATTAAATAATATTTTTTCGTAATAATTTGTATATGAACTGACTGGTATTGTAAGCTTGCGACTCAAAACATACTGGCTCACTACGGTCTGGGGCCATCGCTAGCGGCAAATAGACCATTAAGTTTTTCGTTGTTTGCGTGCAACGAACTGGCGTCTGCTGGCGTTATTTCAATTTTGGACAGAGTATTTGTCATTGTTTATCCTACGATTCATTTAACGTCAATTCGTTTCATGGCTGTAGGCACATTTGTATATATGTAAGGAAAGAAACTTGGATTAATCGTCCCGGCATGGGAAGGCGACGGTAACAGGTCTCAGCTTGCGCCGTGGCGGCTCGGCCGGCGTGGGTCTGCCCCGCGGAAGCGCCGAAGTTTTGTGGACGATTGGTAAGCCTCATGTAAAATCGGTACCATGCCAGGAATATTGAAGAGCGGCTTTCCATTGAGAAAACTATGTTCATTATCTTTGAATAACACAATAAGGGGGTAAAACTTCGTGTCACTTGCATTGCCCTTATCATTGGAGAGCGGGATCTCCTGCAATGGTACCGTAGGGCTACGTCACCTAATTGAACCCCCGTCTTACGTCCTCTGATCAATCAAGGTCTCAATATTGAAAAGTTTCGATAAACACCACAATAATGCAAAATAGAAATCGCAAAATAACTTCACAGCGTGGTTTCTTCCCAACGTATCTCTTGCGCTGGCACTGCTCGTATCTCAGAGAGACTGTTGTCTGTGGAATTTGTACAGCACTGCTTCGGTTCTGTTTCAGCCACGTACAGCACCGCCTGTGACGTCATCAACAAGAGTCTGCGTTCACAAGACGGCCAGCTGACTGAGCTAGTCCGCAGGATAAAGCCAGAGAGTCTGCGAGGACAAACTATCAGGATGGCCGTCAAACGGGTGAGAAGAACGGTAAAACAAGAGGCCGTGTTCAATATTCCAGTGTAACACGTATGTACAAATGCAACAAACTTATTGCTTTGTTTCAACGGGTAGCAAAGTAACGAAACGAACAATGCAGAGTTAAAACAAAGCAAACATCTTAATATTAACAGTGAAGAAGGAGTGGTTGCCAGTGGTCCTATTTTGTGTGTATGTGATATATTATTATGATAAAGTGTCATTGCTTCTTGGTTCAATTAGTGTGTCATTTCGTGACACCCATTACTGCACTACTCGGTAAACCTCTAGCCATGTCTTATCTGGTCGCAGCAGGTACTTCTTGTCTCGGCAAGGAACAACATCAGACCAATAATACGCTTTTAATTCCGGTATTGCTGTCAGCTGTTTTTCGTTTGTGATTCGACGGTGACCCGCGATACCTTCCTTCTCCCCCAGCTGACGATACCATCCTTCTCCTCCAGCTGACGATACCTTCCTTCTCCCCAGCTGACGATGCCTTCCTTCCCCCCAGCTGACGATGCCTTCCTTTTCCTCCAGCTGACCATGCCTTCCTTCTACCCAGCTGACGATGCCTTCCTTCTCCTCCAGCTGACGATGCCTTCCTTCTCCTCCAGCTGACGATGCCTTCCTTCTCCCCAGCTGACGATGCCTTCCTTCTCCCCAGCTGACGATGCCTTCCTTCTCCCCAGCTGACGCCATCCTTCTCCTCATCTGACGATGCCTTCCTTCTTCCCCAGCTGACAATGCCTTCCTTCTCCCAGCTGACGACGCCTTCCTTCTCCCCAGCTGACGATGCCATCCTTCTCCCCAGCTGACGATGCCTTACTTCTCCCCAGCTGACGATGCCTTCCTTCTCCCCAGCTGACGATGCCTTCCTTTTCCTCCAGCTGACCATGCCTTCCTTCTACCCAGCTGGCGATGCCTTCCTTCTCCTCCAGCTGACGATGCCTTCCTTCTCCCCAGCTGACGATGCCTTCCTTCTCCTCATCTGAACATGCCTTCCTTCTTCCCCAGCTGACGATACCATCCTTCTCCCCAGCTGACGATGCCTTCCTTCTCCCCAGCTGACGATGTCTCCCTTCTTCCCCAGCTGACGATGCCTTCCTTCTCCCCAGCTGACGACGCCATCCTTCTCCTCATCTGACCATGCCTTCCTTTCTCACCCAGCTGACGATGCCTCCTTATACCTCCAGCTGAACGACGCATTCCTTTCCTCATTGCCATGCCTTCCTTCTTCCCCAGCTGCCGACGCCGGCCTACCTGAGCTCTCCTTTCGAGCCGGACCGGTGGTCGTTCCGCGTGATCGACTTCCTGGCCGGCCTGTTCAACTTCACGGCTGAATACGTGCCGGCCCGACCGGCCACCGGCGGCGTCCACAGTCTCAGCGACAGTGGCTGGACGGGACTGACCGGACAGCTGATCAGGAAGGTACGCGTCACTCGTGTCAATCTGGGCTGTGTGCTCCTTGTGTCACTCGGGCTGTGTTCCTGTGTCACTCGCTGTCACTGGGCTGGGTGTTCTCCTGATTCACTGGGCTTGGGTGCTCCTGTGTCACTCGTGTCACTGGGCTGGCGTGCTCCTGTGTCATCTGTCACTGGAGCTGGGTGTTTCCTGTGTCCACTCGTGTCACTGGCTGGGTGTCCTGTGTCCAGCTCGTGTCACTGGCTGGGTGTTCCTGTGTCACTGGGCTGGGTGCTCTGTGTCACTCGTGTCACTTATTGGTGGTCCTGTGTCACGTCTGTCAACTGGTTGCGCGTGGTCCTGTGTAACTGTGTCACTGGGTGGGTGTCCTGTGTCACTCGTGTCACTGGGATGGGTGCCTTCCTGTGTCACTCGTGTCACTGGGCTGGGTGTTATCCTGGTCACTCGTCAACTTGGAACTGGGTGTTCCTGTGTCCACTCGTGTCACTAGGACTGGGTCGTTCCTGTGTCTCTCGTGTCACTGGGCTGGGTGCTCCTGTGGTCTCTCGTGTCACTGGCTGGGTGTTCCATGTGTGCACTTCGTGTCACTGGACTGGGTGTTCCTGTGTCACTCGTGTCACTATGTGCTCTGTGTCACTCGTGTATATGTGGTCCTGTGTTTCACTCGTGTCAACTGGACTGGTGTTTCCTGTGTCTTCGTGTCACTGGGTGGGTGCTCCCTGTGTCTTCTCGTGTTCACTGGGCTGGGTGTTCCTGTGTCACTGTAGTCAACTGGACTGGGTGTTCTGTGTCACGCGTGTTCACTATGTGCTCCGTGTCACTCGTGGTCACTATGTGCTCCTGTATCACTCGTGTCACTATGTGCTCCTGGTCACTCGTGGTCACTGGACTGGGTGTTCCTGTGTCTCTCGTGTCACTATGTGTCTGTGTCACTCGTTTCACTGAGGCTGGGTGTTGCCTGTGTCACTCGTGTCCTGCGACTTCGGGCTATTCCTCCCGATGTGACACACTCGTGTGCAACTGAGGCCTGGATGTCTGCCTGTGATCAGACGTGTCACTGGGACTGGTGATTAGTGTTGCGACACTCGGTGTCGAGCATCGCGGACGTGAAGGTTCTAGACTCTCACGACTCGTGCTCTAGGGCTTGGATTTCCTGTACCTGGAACTGTGTTCGCTGTGGTGCGAGTAGTAGTACACCTGGACTGGGTGATCTTCGCTCGTACATCTTTCAGTCGTCCAGGCTGAGGCTGGGACTCTCTCTGTCACTCAGGAGTACACTGACGTAGCGACGCTGTTCCGGTGTCAACGGTGCACACTGTGCGATCGATAGCTCGGAGTCGAACTCCTCGTAGTGCCTCAGCTCGATCGACGAGACGGTAATGAGAAACATCCCCATGTGTGCATCTCAGCTCTCCAACTGGACTCCCCGCCCGTTTTCCTGTGTACCACTTCGTAGATCACTAAGTAAACTGACGATGTTCCTGTGTCTCCTCCGTTCAGTTACCCACTACTACTGAGGTGTTACCTGCAATGTCTTCAGTGTCACTGACTGGGTGTTCCTGCCTAGTCACTCCGTGTACACTGGGCTTGATTAGTGACAGTGCATACCTTGGATCGATCCAACGGTCGATGTTCACTGGAGCACCCCAGTCCAGTGTATCGCGTGATCGTGTGTCGACTACGTGCATACACTGCGACTGGGTGTCTACCGTGTCACCTCCGTGTGCTCTCGCGTGCTCCGTGTCACCGTTCCACTGGAGTTGAAGATTCACTGTTGTGGTACTACTCGTGTGACAACTGGGACTGGGTTATCCTCGATGTCACCTCGCTGGTCCCACATTTGATAAGGCCGTAGTTCCACGCTGCTGTCTACTCGTGTTTTGTTTTCACCTATGTCAACTTGAGGTGTTCCTGGTCTAGCTCTCGTAAGTCACGGCGACTGGAGAGGCATGTTCCTGCTAGGCTCACTCGGGTAGTCCACTAGGCGACGCCTGGGTCGATCCTGTGTCTCTCGTGTCAACTGTGGAATGGGATCCCTGGGTCAATCGTAGGTCGACTGGACTGCGGGTGCTCCCTTGTCACACCTGGATTCACTGGGTTGGAAGACTCTCTCTGTAGTCTCTTCGCTGTCACTGGCTCGGTAGTTCCCCTTCTCACGTCAACACACGCGAACTATGGGTCTATTTCTTCTAGTCCTTACACGGACTTGATACAGGAACTACAGTGCTAGCCAAAGCTTCGTCGCGTCTTACTGGGCTGGTGGACACGAAGGAAGCACAGGACTCTCCAAGCCCAGATTGGAGTTCTGTTTTTGACGCGGTCCTGTGTCACCGTGATGTCGGAACCATCGAGTTAGGAAACCACATCCTGTTTACTCCGTGATTCATGAACACACTAGGGTGTTCCTGCTGTCTCATACTGTCACTATGCATTGGTGTTCCTGTGTCACTCGGGCCCTGGTAGCTCCTGTGTCATCGTGTCACTGGATGGGTGTTTCCTGTGGTCACTGGGACTGGGTGTTCCTGATGTCTCTCGTGTCACTATACTGAGTGTTCTGTGTCTCTGTGTCACTGGACTGGTTTCCTGTGTCACTCGTGTCAACTGGCTGGGTGATTCGCTGTGTCTCTCGTGTGACTGGACTGGGTGTTCCTGGTCGACTCGTGTGCACTGTACTGGGTGTTCCTGTGTCTCTTCGTAAGTCACTTACCTGATGCTCCTGTGATCCTCTCGTATCACTGGACTGGGTGTCCTGTTCTCTCGTGTCACGTATTACGAGTGTTCTGTTGTCACTGGGCTGGGTGCTCCTGCTGACCTGGGTACGACCGACCTACGCCTGTGTCCCGCAGTAGCGCAGGTATAGACGCTGGTCGTCCGCAGGATGTGCCACCCCCACTGGCGAATCCAGGATTGGGTCTACGGGTCGCACGTGCATCAAAAGTTGGCCCCTCAGGCTTTGGTGGCCACCTCACCCTTGTAGGCAAATGAAGGTTTGTCACCACACACCACATCTGCCCCCCCCACACACGAGCGTCACCTTCCGATGACGCTCGGGCCGTAGCGTGATGTATGGCGGACCATGGACACGCTTCCAATACGCCGTGCTGTAACGACATGGCCGCTAGTTCAAACGGCGCGTGACAGCCATTCGGCTTTTGAATTCACAGCCAGTAAAATATGCAACGTCGAGTTATTGTACAAACAACTCTCGCGGAGCCCAGGTGGCGAACAGAAGCGTCTGTCCATTAAGTATGAGATTTCGGTGTGGGCAAATGTCATTATATTTTTACAATCATCGTCGGTACAGCCGGACATGACACAGGGACGTAGCCAAGGGGGGGGGGGCACCACGGGGCCATGCCTCCCCTGAGGAAAATAAATTGACACTAGATAGAATGGAATTATCTGACGACCCGACCATACCCTAACCCCGTTCAGCAGCATATTGCTGAGGAGCAAAATGTTATTTTTCCGACGTGCCCCCCTCCCCCCGGTAAAAAAAATCCTGGCTACGTGCCTGACATGGTATGACTAACACCGAGTGTGGCGCGCGCTCCTTGTGATACTGATACCACTGTTGATGTGCGAACTAAAAACTAACGTAACATCAAACGTTGAACTTATACACTTCAGACTCAGTTCCCAGTTCACACTTGTGCACAGATATGGCATGAAAACTGGAAAAAAAACATACGCTATTCAAACTCCATTAATCAAGGGCGTAGGAACTCATCTGAAGTTGGGGGGCAAAATGCATTCTGAAGTCGATTCTTTCCATGCAACGTCCATAGGCGTAATGTTAAAATTTGAAAATGTTGGGGGGGGGGGGCAGTTGCCCCCCTGGCCCATAGGCTCCTACGCCTATGCCATTAATTTAAAATCGATTTCCTTCCGTTCTTCGTGAAGAACAAGGACTGGCATAATAATACTGAATAGCACAGCACAATGATACTCATCATTATCATTTAAGCGAAAACGAATAACGATGGTCGGATCGATGACAAACATGTTCAGCTGAGCTGAACATGTTGCTCAGCTTGCTGACGCTCCTATAGCTTCCTTGTGTCACTGGCGGTAAACTTGTTTGTCATGCTGACGCTCCTACAAGTCCCGTGTGCCACAGCAGGTGAACATGTTCAGCATACTGACGCTCTGGACTGTAGAGTCCATCCTCTGGACTGTAGAGTCCATCGGGTTTCAGGTGACTCCGACTCGGACTCCGAGATCGAATTTGATCCATTTAATCTGCTGATGCTATTGTTGACAGGCACAGTAAGTTATCAACCCCTTAGCAAAAGCTTTCCCGTTGCAAGGTTGAACCCAATTAAACAGAAAATACATAAATTGAATGAAATTGATAGACTTTGTGTGACCATAACGTTCGACTTTGAATAGTTTCGGTATTCTAAACAAATTGTCATGCCTTGTGACACTTAGGCAACCTTACCATCCACCTGTATGTATAATGTATATGAACTATCAAGCAATTTGTAAATCTAAAGACTATTGTTAACGAATGGGACAACGCTTAACTCGCCCGAGCAAGCTACACGCTACCTTTTCTGTTAACAAATTAATTGATTTTGATCGTTGGTTGAATTCCTCAGCGTGACATTTTGTATCTGTACACGACGCACACCCCAGATTCTATTTTGCCCACCGTGGTACACACACTACATGATTGAAAACCATTAAATAGCCAGGAAATATAAGCAAACTAAGTCGAACAAGGCATGGTTTTAGTCATCACTACAGGTGGTTCAGTAAAATGCACCTAAAAACACTTTGTCCATGCCTGCCCATGACTGACACAGTCTTAGTCGGAGTCCAACTCTGACTCTGACTCCTGCCGAATCACCGACTCCGACTCCGACTCCGACTCCGACTCCGACTCCGACTCCGACTCCGACTCCGACTCCGACTCCGACTCCGACTCGGCAGCCCTGCTGACGCTTCTACAACTTCCGTATGTCCCAGGAGGTGAACATATCGGCCAGCCTCCTGGCAGCCACCAGCGACCGCATCAACATGGTGGCGTTCGGAGAGAGCCTCGGACACTCAGAAATCGGCATGATGATTCAGACGCCCACCGCGGAAACCAGGGATGACTCCCTGCTGGCTCCCTTTAGCAGACAGGTATGCTGAACCAGGGATGACTCCCTGCTGGCTCCCTTTAGCAGACAGGTATGCTGAACCAGGGATGGGTCCCTTCACGTGTTAGGTGTGGGTCAGGACTCAGGAGGGATGGGTCCCTTCACCTGCCAGATATGGATCAGGAAGGATGGGTCTCTTCTAGTGGTGCCAGTTTCAGAAAATATGTGTCCAATGTCCGACCGATGTCCGTGACCATATAATCAGCTTAAGCGCATCGGTTTAATTCAATGTCAGCATTGTCCATCGGTGCTGTCTGTCGGTGCCGCACGCAGTGAAATCCAATGGAACTGTTTAATGTTTATGCCCTCGACCCTGATAGATACCCGGGGCGAGGGCTATAAGTTAGAGTTCGACATGGCTGCACTTTTCCTTGGCCTAGCCGCCCGACAGCCATGGCATCACAGCCACAAGCCACAGCCACTCCTAAATGTCAATGGCTGGCCGTTGGCCAGCCGTGAGGATTTGTGTAAATTCATTGTATATGTTTATTTTCAGTCTACTGTTATGGCAACATGCCAAGGCTTCTTTTAACCATGATTGCTTTGATAAGATTGATGCAAAACAAGCAAAAAACAGGTAGAATATGCAGCCACAGCCGTAGCCACAGCCATGATCTAGAGATTTTCCAGACCGGCCCACCCCATTAGCCATGAGGTTCGGCCAGCCATGGGATAAGCACCGCCCCATGTAGAACTCTTTACTATAAGTCTATAGTAATTGCATTGGATTTCACTGCGTGCAGCACCGACAGACATAGGAGAGGGGACGGTGGCTGTCGATGAATGAACAAACATTTTAATTGCACTACACTGTACTACAGGCAGAACAATGTCCGTCCACTTCCTCGACACCACCGGCATGACATGTCTGTCAGTGCTACACTGCTACACGTAGTGAAATTCGATGAAACTATTTATGCCCGCGCCCCTGATACTGGGGGCGAGGGCTATAGCATTAGATTCCACTGCGTGCTGCACCGACAGACAGGTGTTGTCGAGGAAGTGGACAGAACATTAATTGTTCTGCACTGTACATTTGTACAAGACGGTGGGTCATTCAGCGTTTGAAATGTCAACACCATCTAAGGCCACGATCATCTTATAGGCTAAAGCTTCTGCACTGTAAACAAAAAAATCCCCCAGGTGTAATTGGGTGGGCAGATTGCCATGTTAGTCCCCATGCGCTACTAAAATAAGCACCTTTTTAGGAAAGGTGGTATACCTACACCTCATTTAGAATGATAGCTACTAGCTCTAGGCCCTAAGCTTCTTATTGGTACTTTAAAAGGTGCCTTTTCTAAACACAACTAAATATCCCCTTGCATTTGCCTTCGGCGAACAGCGCGGGAAGCTCTG